>WBMZ01006083.1:0-52929 GCA_013400975.1 Atrichornis clamosus
TTTCTCTTTCCATTTATCCTTCCTTGTTACCAGTCTTCTGTCTTCTTCCCACCCTCTTTCTCTCACTCCACTGCTTTCTCTCTCCCTCACTATTCCCCTCTCTTCTGTCTTTTTCTGTCAAGTTTATCTTCCCCATTCTCTCCCTTCTCCATCCATCTTTCTCCATCCTCATTGTCTTCCTGTCTTTACTGTCTTCTACCTTTTTCTCCCTTGCTTATTTCTTCTCTCACCCTTCTTTTTCCCTTTTCCCTTTATCTTGCCTTTTTGGTCAATCTCTCTTTTTCTCTAGTTCTCTCTGTCTCTTTAAAGACTCTCTCTCCATTGCTCTCTCCCTACTATCCCCTTTCCCTTCCCTTTCACTCTTTTGTCCTTTCCCCCTCTTATTTACTCCATACCCTTCTCCTTGTCTTCACTTTTCAGTACTTTGCTTTCATACTCTCTTTCTCCATAAAGCCCCTCAGCTTTTGTCTCTTTCCTGCCCTCCTTGCTCTTTCCCCTGTGTGTACCTCTTCCCCTCTGTATCTGTCTCCCTCCTAAGTCTTTTTTTCTGGATCCTTCCTTTTTTTTTATTTCCTCTTGCCTCTACCCTTTCTTCCCTGCTCTCTAGCTCTCTCTTCTCACCTCTCCCTTTTTATTTACTTCTCTCCATGTCCTCTCTTCATCTCTCTGTGTATCTCAATATGGGTCCACCTCTCCCTCTTTCTTCTGTGTTCCTTCTCTTCCTGCCTCTGTCCTTCTCTCTCCCCTCTTTCACCCTGCTTGTTCCCTGTACCCCTCTCTCCTCACACTCCCTTCATCTTCTGCTTATTTTTTCCCTCCCATTCTCCTGCTTCCTCTCTCCCTCGCCCTCCCCATCCTGCACTCTCAGCTGTTTTTGTTCTTCTCTCTCTCCGCCATTTGCTCTCAAGCTCTCCCCTTTCCTTGCTATTGCCCTCATTCTTTCTGTCTCCTTTTCTCTCTCTCTCTCCCTCTCCCTAACCGGTGATGTCCACATTTTCTTCAGAGTTCTCTTTTAAGTTCCTTGGCCCCACTGAACATACTCAAAGTGCAAATTAACATCTGAAATCTTCTGAAAGTTGTGTCTTGTCTGTTTACTTTACATTTTCTATCTCAGAGCCAGGATTACAATTAGAGTAGCACCAGAACTATGGGATGAGAAGTCCTGTGCAGATTTATCTGCCTTCTCAGCTAGAGTCCAATGAGGAAGAGAGTCTGCAGCTACTAAATCAGGGTATCTTAATTAAAAATCAAGCTGGTCTCACAATTAATTACTTCCCAAGATGAAACCATTTTTGTTTACTGTTCCTTTATTGCTTCATAGTATTAGCATTGTCTCATCCTTTGCAGAGATCTTAGGGTATGTGTTTACAGATCCTGCTGTAATCCATTTTGTTTTCAAGAGAAAGTTTGTGGGGCTCTACAGTCTTTATGCTAATGCTGAGTATTGTTCTTACAAATAATTTGTACAAAGCTGAATGGCTAAAAAGTCCAATGCTCCTATAAACTTGCCAAAGTAAAAAGTGTGTATGATACTTGGACTTAGTAAGAGAATCCCTGTGTAATTCCAATAGACATCTTGTTGCACCACAAGAAATAAAGACTGAAGATGAATATGCTGTGCATTGTGACAGAAAAAGCTGTGAAGAACGTTGGGAGCAATACTCTGATACAGTGCATGAAGTAGATACAGTGCACTGAAGAAATTATCCCTCCTTTCTCATCAGTACTTCGCATATTTCTTCTTAATTCTGAAACAGATTGGAGCATGGTACCAACTTTATTTCTTCTCTTAAACTGGGAAGAGCTGCTTGATGATGCTGGACTCTCAGTGGTTTATCCTGCTGCTCAAGCAGAAGCAGAGTTACTCAGAAGAACTCTGCTGGAAAGAGAAGATCATATTCATAGGCTTTTGCTTACATCGTTATTATAGAATTGTTACTAGATCTAACCTGTACTTTTTGCTGTTAATGGCCTTGTCCTACTGTTCTTACAGGTTTTTTCCTTTTTCACCATTAGTTCTCTGTTATTCTTGGTTCTGTGGGTGATATAACTGACTGCTTGGTTCAGGTAGCTGTGGATAGGGCTGTATATGAGATACTCTCCTTCTGCATTTATCTAGGGTTTTTCTATCTTCTTTTCTCACACCTTTTCTTGAAGTTAACAAATTCTCCTTGAATGTGTATGTTACTGAAATGGCAGGAGTAATTTGAGGAGAGAGCTGTTATTTTAGTAAAGTCACAAGTTTAAAAATAGTTACTGTAGTGGAAAAATACAAGAAAGAATTGACTGTGCCCTCAGTGCAGAAGAGTGAGCATTTCTTCACAGAACCTCTGAACACTCCAGGTTGGAGATGTCCTTTGAAGATCATCTGGTTCAACCTTTAATTAGAATGGGAACCTCCATGAGATCATGTAGCATCCTGTCCAGTCTCCACTTGAAAATCGACAGTGATGGGGACTCTACCACATCCCTGGCAAGATTGTATCCATGATTGATTGTTCTCACGGTAAAACGTGTCTTTGTTATGCTGAGATGAAACTGTCCCGGTGCAACTTGTACCCATTGTCTTATGTTTTCTGCATGTACTATCTGGTGAGGAGAGCACCTCCTTCCTTTGTAGCCACCTTTAAGTACTTAAGTATTGGAACACTGTGATAAAGTCTCCTTGAAGCTTCTCCATGGGGAAGAGACTTAACTCCTACAGTCTTATCTTGCAGAACTCTTTCATCCTCTCCAGTCCTTCTTCAAAGCCTCTCCAGCCTGTCCATGTCTTTCTGGAAGGGTGGGGCCCAGAACTGAACCTAGTTCTACAGATGTGGCCTGACAAGCAGTCAATAGAGTGGAATAATCACATCTCTCCCTGCTAGTAATGCTTCTGAGGATGCAGCCCAGGACCTGATTTACCTGTTGCTGCAGCAACACTCTGCTGACTCATGTTTAGCTTGTGGTCCACCACAATCCCCAGGTCCCTTTCAGCAGCACTGTTGCCCAGCCACAGGGATCATAGTCTGTACTGGGTCCTTTGGTTATTCTGACCCAGGTGCAGGACTTTGCACTTGTCTTTGTTAAGCTTCACACAGGTCTTGCTAGCCTGACCAGATCTCTCTGTAGATGGCTCTCCCTTCTGATGTGTCCACCTCACCGCCCAGTTTGATGTCATCAGTACATTAGTGAAGGTGCTTTCAATCTTATCATCTAGATCATTTATGAAAATCTTGAGCACCCTGGGGCTCAGTATCAATTACTGTGGGACCTACTTGTGACTGGCTGCCAGACCTAGTAAAAAACATAGATCACCATACTCTGTGGTCTTGTTGTCCAGTTCCCTACCCATACTTAAATAAATTGTGCTTCGCCTTTCTAGAAATGCCTTGTGTCACTGTCAATGTGTGCTGTTGGACTGGTGTATTTTAACCTGTTAAGTTTGAATTTAATTGAATAACCTGGACACTAATAGTTGGTGTTTCTTCAGACCCCATCTGTCAATAACAATTGTCAGATGCAATTTTTCATTACACCTTTAGCTAAGATCATGAAGAAAACTGTTTACAAAGATGGACAGGAAAGTCTGCAAATGTACCTTAGCAGAAAATCAAGTTATACATTTCCTTGTTATTCCTTGCATATATGCTGTCAGTGTAAAATGCTTCCCTATCTTTTCCTACTGGAAGCCTTCTGAAGTGTTAAGTGAATTTTGGAAGAATACTCACAGAAAATTGCTGGGTTTAGAATTTACGTTCTACTTGTTAGGATGATTTGGTTATATCTTGTTGCACTAAAGTCTGGGCCAGTGTCAACAGGAATAGACTGATTTTATGTTTTTGTTGTTGTTTTTTGTTTGTTTGTTTGTTTGTTTTTGAGCTTATTTTGCTGACATGAAGCTCACAGCACAACTCATTATGCCAGCAGTGAGAACAGGAGAAAACATTGATACAATTGTGTTTTTCCTGCTCTTGATGCTGAATTGAAGAGAATTGAAGTTCCAGGTCTTAATAGCTTTTTACATCTAAATCTTTGTGAGAACCTGCTGAACCCTGTGCTACAGTCCACGTGTGCTGCAGTCCCCTGTAACTCACTGCTCCAGACACGACCTTGCTCTGGTAGTAGTACCTTCTCTGCCTTTTTTACTGGGAATGAGAATGGAGAGGGCAGAGAAAAAGCAGTCATCCCCAAGTTCCATCATTTCCATGGTAGTAGAATATACTTTACAGCCCTTTTATCTTGCTGGCAGCCACCACTTTTGACATATATCCATTGATAGGGTGTGGTGACAAAAATTGGGACTTTACAGCATTAAAAATGTTGTTCTGTTTGGTAGTCTGTACCAGAGTTGATCATGTAAATTTCCGAAGGACTCTTGGTTCCCTTGGAACTGCTAAAAATATAAAATGTTTTTCCATGACAATGCAGGATTGTGTGCTATAATCTAAAATAGTATTGTAAGAATTACGCTAGGTGAGAGTGGGACATGTGGGAGAGATGTAGCAAATTCGTTCTCACTGCTGAACTGATTGATATTTGCTTAGATCAAAGAAATATCTTACAGATCTCAGATACTCTAAGATGTAGCAGATGCTTGGAGTGCTGGAGAGTTTGCTTCTGAGTGCAACTCTTTATTAGTATATACGGGGCGGATTAACAAAATGCCAAGTATTTTCCAGAGAGCACTAAACAGGGAGGACTTTGAAACTGCAGAATGCCTAGAAAAAATGCCTTTAAAAATATTAACACAGTAAAAATTGCCTTCAAATAGGCAAATTCAATACGTCCACTAAAAGATAACCTAGGCAGTGGTACTCGGCTAGAAAAGGGGAGATTGAAGGGCAAAAATGCTGAAGGGTAAGTTTTGTTGAAAGGATTCAGCACATTTCATATTGAAACCGTCCAGACACGAACATCCTCCTCCAGCCCTAGAAAAGCAACAATACTAGGGTATTCCTCCCTCATATGCTTGCATATTTCTAGAATGTTTATTTGATATGGTGGGTTGGAACTAGGGTTGGAACACTGTAAAACAGTGTATTTTAAAATTCCTTTTGGATGCATTTGTAGGGCTGTCTGTGGAGATTTTTTTCTTTATTTTTAAGCTACAAAACTTGTTGCCACCATCTGCCAAGTATACTATATAACTAGGAGACATGTTTTTACAAAAAAAAGAGTTCTTTTTCTTTAAATTTTTTTTTTTGCATTGTAATTTTTTCATTTTGCAAGCCTTGTATTACTAATTTTAGCAACACCTTAGAAACAGGTTGAGAGGTGAAAGATTTGTTGTCGAAACATTAGGGTTTAGGACATCCAGAAAAGCAGATAACCTATTAATATAACAGTTTCTTGGTTATACTTCTCTATATATTAAATATCTTCAGTTAAAAGAGATTACTTTTGTTGAAAGCCAGTATGTTCTCTAGACCGTACTTAATGTTTGCAGTCTAAATATAACATGTTTAGTGATGTGAATCTATAGTGTTCTTTGCTTCAGAAGTCTCCAAAGGCATTGTGTTTTTCTGGATCTTGCATGAAGTTTGGATATGCTTTGTTGCCTTTAACACGTATGGATTTCTCATTTCCCATAAGCTACCTTGCTAAATGAGCTGAATATTAAAGGCTGAGTATTCCTTTTTGTTACTCCTGTGTTGTGCAGAGGCCTTAACAGTGTGCTGGTTTTGTCAGAACATGGAGGTAGTCGAGATTTATGTCTCGCTCTTCTCCTTTAAGTAATAAAAGGTGTTAATTGCTGAAGGGAAAGTTCAGTATGGAGTAGTTACAGATTGATGCTTTAGATGTGTCCTGTAGTCTTCCATTATTTTAATTGAAACTGCACTGAGAGTTTGCAAGGTTATTAATCACTGGCTGATCCAGATCATGAACATTAGCATACATGAGTGGCATCCCACAGCCAGCTTTTTGTGTTCTTCTGATGACTTCATTTGGAATAACTCAGAAACCAGCTGAACTAGTTGGATTGTCATGGTCATGTTATCAGTAGCAGCTTGATCCCTGCCACTGCCTTCCTTGTGGCCTGGAGATGCTGTGGGCACGTGTCTGTAGAATGAGCAGAAGGAGCACACAAAGGTGTTACTCTTAGCTCTTGAAATTTTGTCCCTGGCCAAAGCAAGAGGAAAGAATGATGATGTGCTTGAAGAGCTAAGTTGTTACCTTAGGATCAGAATGGCCAAGCAGGTGTAACTGCTTGTGCTCAGTCATTCCAGTGCTCTGTTTGCAACAACTCATGTGTGAGCCCTTTCACCAGCTCCGAAATAAACCCAATTATTCTGCTACTGAATCCCACTAACAGTTAAACTTTGTGAATACGGTGTGCTTTTCTATAAATTGCACCACTGCATTATACTGTGAAACTGTCCAAGTTTTCCTTCTGGAGGTAAGCGTCTGTGTTATCTGGAGAGGTGAAGTGAGTGGTGAGACCTTTTGTAAGTAAAGGTATTTTGTAAGCGGAAAACAGTCCACTATTTTTATGATACCAGAACACAGAAAGAATTGTATAATTGACCTGGAGATTCATGTAGATAGTCTATCAAGTGCATTTTTGAACTCTAGAAAATGGTTTTAAAATTGCCTGTTTGACTATCTGGTTTTAAAGCCATTTCCCTTGTTTATTTAGTTGTCATCTAACTATTACATATACTTTTCTTTACTACAAAGGCTGTTTTTACTCATATGAGCATGAAAACAGCTAAGACCGAGTGAATTGCAGTTTGTTTAATACTTGTCAACAAAATCAGTTATTAAATATAAAGCTGGTTATTTACACAAGTTCACTGAAGACTAAGATAGTTATGCAAAAGCAGGGAGCAGCCTACTTCACTCCCAAGTCACAGTTTCCTTGGCTAAGCAGCAAGGGAAATAGTTTTCTGTGAACTGAATATGTGTTTTTCAGTCATTCATGCCTGCTGTTCTTGGTTTTTCAACTCTGCTTTCATGACCTGTTCTTCTTTCCACTGAAAGCCTTGGGAATTTCGATCTTGACTTCACTGGAAAACAGAGCTGTATCCTAGTTATTTTTATTTAAAGAATAATAATTTTAATGGTTTATGTAAAATACTGCATTCTGTTGCTTACTTAGTCATAAGTGACTAATTAACATCTCACAGAAGTGCTAGCCATGTTAAATTTTTATTACTTGGAACAAGATCAGAATTAAAAACTGGGAGGAGCAGAAGAGATTCTCAGATCAGGATTTCAGTGTAAAACATTTCCACTTTTTGCCAGTGTGTTCTTTTGGGAACTGATGATGTAAAATATTTTGATGGGGAGAGGAAAATGTCCTACTTATTATTCCAGTGAAATAGTTTTTCTTTTGTCTGAAGAGGTACACATCCAAATTTGGTGTGAATTAGTCTCTGCAGATGTGGTTTGGGGAAATTGGACAGGTGCCAACTCAGCATTATTCCTTTGAGTTGACGCCTCAGGAGAGGGAGAACAATCAAAGTGCAGAAATTCACCTTTTCACTTCCATTTTCATCTGACTCTTGTCACCCACCAGAATGCATCAATGTGGCAGATTTGGACCATGTAGGTTACACATGGAGCAGACATTTCTTGGGATGCAGTGGACCCAGCTGAGCTAAGCAGCTGTGACAGGAATGCAATGTATCACTCCTGTAAGCCTAAGAAGTTGGTATTCTCTGGAGAATGTTATGTTAGTTAGCTTTGCTAAGTTTTCCAATAGCACAATTTCTGTGTTGTTTTGTGCAGTGTTGCTGGGTATGGGCAGCAGTGTACTCTAAGTTTTATGCTGTTTTCAAGGGGTGCAGTCTCCAGCTGATGATACACTGAAAGGGTTAGGAAGCTTTGTGAAGAGTACTGAAGTCCTCTTTTCCTCTTACCATTCAGATTCTGTGGAAAGGCACTGGAAGGCCAACAGGAGACAAAGCTGCCTTGAAACTGCTTAATGGAGACTTTAGCAATTAGAACAAAATATATTAAAGCACAGAACCATCTAAGTGTGAGGTGAACCACTGGGCACTTTTATTGCAGTGACAGTGCTATGCTTACACCTAACATACTCACATGTTGTAGGATATATAGAGATGACAAGAACAAACTTTATTAGTTCATCATTGCAGCAATAATCAGTTTTCTAACATATAGTGGAGATCTCTGTGATTCCTGAATGATTTTTACTTTATATTCTGCATATACTCGTAGTTCTCTTACTATACAGTTCTCCAACAATAAGGCCTCAGTATTTTTCCTTTGAACTAAACAAGTCCATGAGGCCTGGATTTCCCCTGGGAGCGAAGGTCAAGACACAGTAACAATATTCTGTCCTGTAAACACCAGGAGTCTTTCAGAGATATTCTCTCAAAACAAGCTGGGGAAAAGAGACATAACTAATATTTTCTTCTCAAACAATTAATAGTGTTCTTATAACACATTCTGTCATCGAGAAGAATAAGATGTTTGGGGGTTTATGTCAAGCACCTCAATACTCATGTTTCTAATTGGGCAAATTAGCTAGTTATGCTGTTTGTGAAACTTATAAAAACCATGGGTTTTTGTACCCTGTGTGCGTTCTCGTGTGGAATTCAGCTGCGAGGGACACCATGGAAAGCTTCCATTAAAGGTAACCCTATCACTCTAACCTTGTCCAGCCGTTCTGATTTATTAGGTCCGGAGGCAACATCTGAATACTCCTTGTGTTGTGAAATAATGCTAAAGAGTGGAGGAACTCCGATGTCTTTACTGAGTTTGCCTGAGAATGAACTCCTCTGTTTTTGTTACCAGGAATTCTGCAGCAGTGGGTCACGGCTGTTTCTGCTATGCCCTAATGCGTTCAATTCCCGTTGCCATCTACGTTGTTTTGGTGACAGGTCTGCGTTACCACCTGTTCATATGGAGCGTCTTCTCGCCAAAACTGCTCTATGAGGGAGTGCATGTGTTCATCACAGCTGCTGTCTGCCTGTTCTTCACAGCAATGGATCAGAACCACTCTTTCAAAGTGCAAGACTGAAAATAAGAGTGTGGTGTTTGGTTCTGCATTGTGATGTCCAGTGTGTCACTGGAATGGCAGAAGGAAAACAATGGCTTTAAATTACTTTGCAGATTTTGAAGAGTAACCTTGTTTATTTTAGTCAAGATCAGAATTTGAAGGGTCTGTTCAATGTTAAAACTGAGTTTGCTTTAAAAATGTTGAATTGAAATAAATGGTTTTCTCATGGATACCTTTTGTTCTATAGCTGTTATTATAGCACTCTCCAAATAATAGAATGACGATATTACATGTTTTGGATTTATAAATATGCATCTTAATATAAATACAGACCAGTGCCTCATGGGCACTGAAAAAATCTTGTGTATATAACCATTTTTTTACTGTCTTAGACTACAGAATCCTAAAAATATGCAGGATTTCTTGGTGCTGTTCAGAAGATCTTATATCTGTTAGCCTCAGGGGGATTTTGTGTTTGTTTTGTTTCTAGTGGATGCATTGAAATAATTGTTAAATTATTATTGTACAGACATCCCAGGTAAGAGATTTTGCTTGTTTTGCATAGGCAGCAAGCACTTCTATTTAAAAGCAGCATTTTCTTTGTAAGATGAATGCAGTAATTATCTGTAATGGATTCTGATCTGCGTTTCAGGCACTGGATAAGATACAGGGTCTAACAAAGTAATGAATCTTCTGTGGAGTCCATTCACTGATAAAATGTTGTGTTTCTTCTTATCAATGTACAAATGTTAAATCAGGTCAGTGGCAGCAACGCTGAGCATTTGATCTTGTTTTCCATACGTATGTAGAGAGTTGTGAGCTGTGACCAGGAAAACAGTTTAATGAACTAAGTGACCAGCAGAATAAAAGGTGTAAAAGGCGTGTTTGCAGTTTGCGTCACCATTCCCCTAGTGACCTCTCTAGCCAATCTCACTTGAATGTGCTGTAATTAATGTCTAACAACGTTGTTTTCCTTGCTTCTGTCAAGAAGATACATGTTAATGACTATGCTGACTATCAATAGTCCTTATGTGGGGTTTTGCTATCTCATAGTTTTGTCTATGTTAGTAGCTAGGAGTTAGTCTAAATGTGTTAGAAGTAGAGCTGAAGGGAAACATACAGAGAACTTTTAACCTTTTTTATAAATATGGAAAAAGAAGGCTTTCAAGACCTGTATAGCTGACAGCACAGTTGTTAGGATCACTGATACACTTTTTGTCTCATGTTTCAGATAAAGCAAATCTCAAAATGCAGGCCTTTAGTTTTTTAGACTAAATCATAGGCCATTTTGATTACTAATAATGAATATTTTTTCAACTACAAAGAACCAAAATGTTCAATACCCTGTCGACATACTGCTCTTCACCTGGAGAAGAGACTACTGGATCTTAATGTCATTTACTACGACCTGTTGGAAAATTGAAAATTAAATACTTCTAATAAATCACTTTTTACTGCCAATTATGGATATTTAAAAGAGTTTGCATTTGTAAATATGATAAACATTTACCATTTTCATAATTCTCAAAATTTTTCTGGTTGTCTGCTGGCTAGCAACCACGTGGGCATTATCAATCTATTGTCTGTTTACTTACTTGGTTAATTCCTAAGCCATCCTTCCTAATATTCATACAGAGTATGTTTATAAGATATTTGATTCAGAGAGAAAGGGTGCTAATAAAGAGATGGAAGGGGTAGAGCAGAAGTTGCTTCTGGTGTACAGAATCCTAAAATAATGTGGGATGACATTCAAAGATCTTTTATTCCATCTTTCTAGTGTTTTTTGCTTGTAGTATATCTCTTGGACATTTTATCAAATAATGGAATCTAAACTATTGTGTGTGTATTAAGGTTGTATTTCTTCAGATTACTTAGTTAAATAATCTTGGTGTTCCCCTTCTCCTCTGAAGTTGAGATGTTCAGATTGAGTCCAGGATAAGGTAAATGGCTTGGGAAAACTGTGTTATTTAGGTCTTCAAGACCATGAAAGGAAGGAAGAAGGAGAAGAAATTGCATCTCTGTCTCCAAAGTTAACTCATGAGTTTGGGTGATACGTGAAAGAAACATGGTACTTCCAACCTCAGAATCGACATTTTTTTTCTTTTTCACCCTTTCCCTTTGGGTATAGGCAAATGAAATAATATTTTAGCTTCATCAGCTTATGGGCTTTAGCAATGCAAAGCTGAGGCAGTGAAGGAATGAGTTACTTCTTGCTGCAGGCAAACAAACTCTAACTAGGGGATTATGTTACAATACTTTTATTTCAAATCAGCATAAAGTTTTGGCATTTGATCTGATTGTACAGAGAACGCAAATGCCTGAACATAAATTCTTATTTCATCAGTTAGTTGTTCTACCTCCCTTCTCATCCAATCTCCTCTGGTCATGTTCAGTGTCTTTCAAACCCTTGGACAAGGAGACAAGCAACGTGGGAAGCAGGAATGCTACAAGGGATGTTTTTTACCATTCTGAGCATTCCAGTTTCTTCCGTGCAAGTCATCTGTACTCCTTGCTTCAGTGTAGAATCAGCCTGGGCAGCAGCTTCCTTGGTAGTACCCTGTGCAGAGGCACAGACCCCTCCTTCTGAACAGGGATGTTTTCTCTTGGATAAAGTTTTGCCGTGTTAAATTTTTCTGCTCAGCACCCTCACTGCTGGTTGGAGAGAGGTTCAGCCAGTTACTGTGGTCTGTAGCTTCCTCTGCTAGATTCCACTAGATCACCATCAGTCAGTGCAGCTCAAAGCTTGTAACATATATCCAGTATGGTCCTACAGATTCACAGTGGTGAAGCTTGAGCTTATTTCTTGTAAATGAATTCAGGTTAAAAAAAAAATTGTTAAATCGATTCTTTTTTCAGATATTATATATCTGTATTTCTGCTCTGTAGGAATAAAGGCCTCTATTTTCCTTGGCTCTACATAAGCCAGCAGAAGATCCACAGTGCGCACCCTAGCCCTTCCAGCAGGCAGGGCATGTGTGCTGGGCCACTGCTCCTCTGTGATGCTCTCTGTAAGGGTCAGGGAAATTTCTGGAATTCCTCATATAAGGCATTTACAAACAAAACAAAATTTAGCTCCACAGTTGCAAGTTACCGTGAAAGACTTCACCAAGGTTTCCCCGAGTGCTTCACCAGCAGAAGGAGGGGAAAGAAGCTGTGGTCCCACTGGTCAGTGGGGCAGGAGAGGGAGCTGGCTGGTGTCATTGTAGGCTTCCCACACTCCTAACTGTGAAAGACTGTGATCAGGGGATGTTTGTGAGGCTAGCATTACACCACCTAACAGAAATAAGGAAAGCCTGGGAAATGGCTGGCCATCAGTCTCTCTTCAGTCCCCAGGCAGATAATGTAGAAGGAGACTGTTTGCCAAGGACTGGATGGAGGGAAAATCCATCCATCCAGGACTAAGAGGATCTTCGCTGGACAACTTGTGCCTGGCCCACTGATGTCTGATTTCTTAAGAGATGACAGACTCTGTGGAGAAGGGAAGAGCACTGAATATTGGACAACTTTAGCAAGGCCTTCACCAGGATGTACTTGGCAGCCACACATTGAGCTATAGATGAGTGGGATTGACGGTGGACTGGATCTCTGGCCTCTAAGGGTTGACTTCAGTGGTCTGAAGTCCCTTGGTTGGCTGAGAAGCACTGGTGTCACGCTAGGGCAAGGTGCTTTAAGGTCTTTCTCAAGCTGGATGAGGGAAGAGACCAGAGCAAATCTGGAAATAGTACCAAATTGAAGGAGTGGTGTATATGCTGGAGGGGAGGACCACCCTCTGGAGGGAGCTTGGCACACTGGAGAAACAGGCTGCTGACCATCTGCAGTACAGCCTGGGCAGATGCCCCTGGCTTGCGGTGGTGCAGGATGGTGCACGTGGGCTGGTGAGCAGCACTGGGCAGCAAGGAAGACTGAGCAGCCCTGACAGCCTGATCCTGTTCCCCAGCTGATCAGAATTCAAGGAAAACACACGCACAAACACACACACACGTGTCTGCATAGACAGTTTATCCAGTTCCTGGGCCAGATCACAATGGCCTGCCCTGCTGCTGGCACCCAGACAAGGGCACCCCAGAAGTTTCCAGCTCCTGTTGCTGGTATCCAGAGCTCTTCTCTTACGAGTGAGTCCAGCTTGAAGTTCACTGCTTTTCACACACCTGCCAAGAGTAGATAATGTGCTCACAAAGAAGTAGGATTTAATGAGGGGGTGGGGCACACAGCAGTGATGAAGTGAAGGATTCCCATAGAGAAAGACCAGAACCCTGTGTATACTGAAATATCACTTTTTATCCACATTTTCCTCTGCTTTCCCATATTTATTCTATTCTGGGCCATTTTGATCCTTCCTTTTCTCTCCTTTTGTCCCTTCCCTAGGTATTACATAATGACTTACATGTTCCATCAATCCCCTTAAACACATGCTGTAAGTTTTCCAGAATCCCAAAGTACTTTTCCCTGTGAATCCCATGAGTCCTGTGCTCTTTCAGGCAGTAAATTTTTTCAGTCTGCAAGGTCTTCAGGGGGAAGAGTTTCTTTTTTTGACTAATCCTGGAGGTCCTCACACCAGGTACAATTGTCCAGTTGCTTAGTGAGTGATTATGTTGTCATCTAAATAAATTACTATAAATTGCTGATTAAGCAATTAGGTTACCTCAGCATGTCCTGGTCCATCCAACCCTTTCCAGACCTTTGTGCAATCAAGGACAGCCTTTCACCACCTAAATTCACAGTGATTTGTGCCTTGTTTCAGCCTGGGGATGAGGAAGCATCAGAGACCTTTTGGCTGCAGTCAGCTCCTGGGAGGGGAAGCATGGAGATAATGGATGTAGACTCTTCTTAGGAGGGCACAAGGAGACCCTCAAAGGCAACAGGCACAAATAGCAGTACAGCACATTTCCAGGAGGTCAGAGGACTCATCTTACCTGCGTGTTTAGTGCAGGGATGGGGCCAAGACCGCCACCCTGGATGCTCTTCCAGCATTGGGAGCAGTTTAGTTGGCCCTGCTATGGGCTGGCAGTTGTACTGTGTGAGCTCCAGAGATCTCTTCCAGCCAACATTTATCAGGAATTCTGTGGTCTTGTTGTGTTTGAAGTTGTCTCTGCAATTTCTTACTGTTTCAGAGGCTACTTCCTGAAGTCAAAGAGCTTTGTCATTGATTTAATAATAAAAAAAAAAATTAAAATAAAATTAACCAACAAAAAAGAAAACATCTGTGTCGTGGGGTTTTTTTTAAGAGATAAATATCACAGCTGAAAAATAGTGTTAATTTTGGTTTTATTTTATGTAGCCATGCATTTACACCTTAGATACAAGAAGTAAGAATCAATGGAAGGAGAGATGCAATGCCAGCTGCCCTTAGCCATGCTAGCTTCGGTGCCTCTGTAGATTGAGGATTCTGAGTTTCGATGACGAAAGGTGTCCTATTCTGCCATTGCCTCTGTTATGATTCAGTTGGTTCCCCAAAATGTCCAGCTTGCCTACCAGGCCTGAAGTGAGAGTCATGGCCTTGCTGTGATTTCTGCAGGTCCATGCTGGGTACATTTGGTAGGACACACATAGGTGACTAACTTTCTGAAGTTGTTTTTCTCTTTTCAGATTGAGAAATAGGCTGGTGGACATTAATTCCTTTGTTTTGCCTGATGGGAGACAGAGGATCATCCCAAAGGACCTGTTATCTCTCAATGTTTGATGAAAGTCTTTGGTTGCTATAGGAGTAGCCCTGTTCCTTCAGCATCTGCCTCCCCACTCAGTGTAACGCTGTTGTCCTCCCCACTTGCAGGGTACTGAGGACACATTTTCAGCATGATACTAGGTTAAGGTGTAACTCAAGTTCAGTCTGTACCTCAAAGCACCACTGTTCTTGCATGACATCATTGTCATTTGAAGAATTGAGGGTGCCAGCCACTAGAGGTGGGCTTATACATCGTGCTTAGTCTCAAGATGAACTGTACATGGCAAAACTTCCATCAGCTATACCTTTTTTAGGCCTCTGATTTTAGTGCTGCAGTGTGTTGTGTTTGGTGATGCCTGTTGCAAAGACCACTGGTGATGCAGGACACGACACAGCACAGCTCATACAGCAGATGTGCACCCCGTGCTGCATGTAGGTGTATTGCTCACCAGCAGGAAGACATGAGGCCCCACGTGCTCAGAAAACCCCACAGTTGTTACCCTGAGAGCTGGTTATACCTGGTGAGATAGGAAGATTGAGATCAACTTTTCCCGATACAAAAAACCCTCTGAAAGCTGCGTGAAGAGTGCTGTCTTTGGAGGCTGAAGGACTTCCCCAAATCTCCCTACCTGGTCTTAAGCTTTTGCTGACCTGCAAAAGCTGTTTGTATGGGGTGGTCCCCTGAGACAGCCGAGTCTGTGGTCACAGGGCAGCACTGGAAAGCAGTGTAGTGTCTGCAGTTGTTCAGGCTTGCTGGTTTGGCACAAGCTGGTTTGTCACCACTGGTGTACAGCAGGGTTAATCTGTAGGTCTTTGGGTGGTGGGGCACAAGATCAAATTAAAGAAAACACGCTGCTGAATCATACCTTGGGCCACAGAAATCAACACCTATTCTCTGTGGAGAAAATACAAAGTGAGAGTTGAAAAGGGACAAACAGGTCCGCTGGTTCCAGTTCTTCCTTGGTCCCTGCATGTACTTCCTACAGTTGGCTGTAGACTCCCAGAGGTGCTTGGCTGATGACAAACGCAAGGTGTGGGGACAGAAGGGAAGTTTTGAGGCAATATTTGTTTGTATTGTGGGTGGGTTTTTGTTTTGAATAAGTGCTTAAAGACTAACATGACTGGAGTCAACAGCCCAGAGCAGCAAGCAGCTTAGGAGGGGGTGAGCAGCCTCTTGCATTTTGGCTGCACATGAACTCATCCTGCACATCACTGCTCAGGACTTTTGGCAGTGGCCCTGAAAGCCTCGTTCCTCCACAAAAGCCATGCTGGAGGTGCTGTGTCCGTTGAGAAAGGTCCTTGGTCCTTCCCTTTCCCAATGGGAACACAAGGCAGCTGCTGAGAAAGGACAGAGGTCTGTTAGAGAGGATTTCCACACCTGGAGATGAAGTTACAACTGGGGTTTTGTTGTCCACAGCTCTGACAAAGGCATGCTTCTGTGGATGTGAACACCTCCTTTCTGCTCTGTGTGTCCAGCGTTGCATGTTTATTCCTGCTCAGCAGTGTGCCACAGCACGTAAATACTGGCTTCCCTCCTGCTTTGCTGTGAGCTTGCCTGTGGAGATGCACTGTGAGGGGCAAGTGGGTGGTACTGCCTCGGGGGCCAGAGCACAGCCCTTGGTGTTGGCACCTGCAATGAGATGCCTGCATGGGATAAATCCTTTGGGGAACAGCAGCATGGGGCACAGCTTTGGTTTGTGAAGCACAGTCTGATGTGTGAAGCGTGTGAAAGATTGGTGTGGCTGAGAGCCATCCTCCTCTCTGCTGTATATTTGTGGATAGGAGCTCCGTGATCTGCACATCTGGGTGCGCAGAGGGCAGCCTGGGGAACTCCTGTGAGGGTACTGGGGCTCCTTCCTGAGGCTCCCAGTAGCAGACTGAGATGATTCCCAGATGGAATGTGAAGAGCACTTCAGGGGAAGTAGCGCTGTGGTGAGGGTTGTACAAGGACAAAACAAACTAAGAGTTACTTGGAGCAAATGAGATGAATTTTTCTGTTGTGCGGTAGTTTTTACACGGTGGGCCATGCCAAGGGAGAGTGCTGTCAGTCCCATCTGCCCTTTTAACACATGTTCCATCTCTGAGCGAGCCCAAATCAATACCTTTTTTGAAAGCCCCGGAATGGGAAAAAAAAGGAAAACCCAACCAACCAAAAAACCCCAAACCAAACCAAAACAAAATCCAACCATAAAAACCCAACCACAATAATCAAGACAGTTGCCTGGCAGGGATCAACAGTTCAGCTACATAAAACTCACAACAGCTGACTTTCAATATACTTTCATTTCAACATCCTACTCAGAGAAAGAGTCTTATTGGTGGGGGAGAAAGGGGAACATAAGGAAACAAAATGTATATGACCTTATTTGTACTGCTGACCTGTTTCAATCAAACCTGGAGCAACACCGAGGTTGTAGGATATTCTGAGTTCCCATATCTCTCGGCTAAACAGCAGCAATCTGTCACGTGCAAAGTTCACAGGGCAGGCCTTTGCTACTACCTTGACTTCAGCAAGACTTCTGACACTGTCTCACATAACATCCTCATAGGTAAGCTCAGGAAATGTGGCTTACGTGAATGGACAGCAAGGTGGATCAAGAACTGGCTGAGTGGAAGAGCTCAGAGGGTCAGAAGCAGAGGAGTAGGATCCGGTTGGAGGCCAGGGATCAACACTGGGTCCAGCCTTGTTCAGCTTGTTTATCAACGACTCAGATAAAGGGATGGAATGAACCCTCAGCCAGTTTGCAGATTCCACAAAAGTGGGGGGAGTGGCTGACACACCTGAAGGCTCTGCTGCCACTCAGAGGGACCTTGATAGGCTGGAGACTTGGGCAGAGAGAAACCTAATGGGGTTCAGAAAGGGCAAGTTTAGGGTCCTGCACCTGGGGGGGAATAACCCCAAGTACCAGCACAGGCTGGGGGCTGACCAGCTGGAAAGCAGCTCCGTGGAGAAGAACCTGGGGGTCTTGGTGGACAACAAACTGCCCATGAGTCAGCAGTGTCCCTGCAGCCAGGAGGGCCAGTGGTATCCTGATGTGCATTGGGAAGAGTGTGGCCCTCCGGTCAAGGGAGGTGATTGTCCTCCTCTACTCAGCCCTAGTGAGGCCACATCTGGAGGGCTGTGTCCAGTTCTGGGCCCCTCAGTACAAGAAAGACAAGGAGCTACTGGAGAGAGTCCAGCAGAGGCCACAGAGATGATCTGGGGTCTGGAGCATCTCACTTAGGAGGAGCGAGAGAGACAGACAGAGACAGGGAGAGACTGTGGGAGCTGGGCTTGTTTAGCCCAGAGAAGAGAAGACTGAGATGGGATCTCATTAGTGAATATAAAATATCCCAAAGGCAGATGCCAAGAGGATGGTGCCAGTCTCTTTTCAGTGGTGCCAGGGACAGGACAAGGAGCAGCGGCCATAAAGTAAAGCACAAGAAATTTCACCTCAACAAGAGGAAGAACCTCTTTACACTGAGGGTGGCAGAGCACAGGAACAGGCTGTCCAGAGAGGTCATGGAGTCTCCCCTTCTGGAGACTTTCAAACTCTGGATGTGTTTCTAGGTCACCTGCTCAAGGTGACCCTGCCTTGGCACGGGGATGGGACTGGGTGATCTCCAGAGGTCCCTTCCAATCCTAACTATTCTGTGATTCTGTAAAGGCTGGGCAGTCAGGACTTAGCTAGTTTCCAGTCTACAACCGCTGCCTGACCAGTCTATGCATGTAGGATTTTGGCAAAGAATAGGTGTTGAAACCTGGCTTTGCTAGTTTCCCTGGTCCTGGAACAGCCTTATTTAAATGAAAAGTGAAGAAGATCCTACAAGTTCCATCTTACTCACTCTAGAGAGAGAGTTATCTGAAATATGTGCCTCAGTACCAGAATTTTACTGGACTTTTGTTGAAGGCTGCTTTTCTCAGACCATGGTCAACACCTGCGGCTCTGCCTTAGCATCCTTGTGGTGGAGTCTGGACAGCTGCTGCCTGTTTTGATTCCTGAGTACAAGTGCAGGATAGAAATGAGTCACCCTTTCCCTGTTTCCTCCACACTGCTGCATCTGTCACGTTATGTGACACTGTCTGCACTGGATTCCCATCTCAGCAGAAGGGGAGCCAGGAGTGTCACACAGCCTGCCTGAGACTTGGACTATGAGTTGGTAATGAAAGCTCTTTCCTCTTCACAAAATGCTGCAGGGGACGTGACGGGGGGGCTGTCTGCTACTGGAAGGGACGGACACACAGCACTCTCCTATCTCACAGATCAGCAGAGACACAGAGTTAAAGGTCTGGCTTTCCTTCTGCGTTTCCTGAAAAAAATTGTGTGGAGCCTGCTTGCTTGCCCTAGGGTGAATTTTGCAGAGCAAACATCATGATACCAAAAGTATACCATATGCTCTACCACTGCTAGCAGACAGGTACACACAAACAATATATTTAAAGCCTGAAACTCAGATGATGAAATACTAGATGATTATCAAAGTAATTTTACTCCATTTGTAACAAATGTGCTCATTTGCATAAGGAGTGCAATGAACATAGATTAGATGAAACAAAAGCACAGAGATTGGGCAGTTTTCCTCTTTTATGTGAAGACTATAATTAGTCTGTATTTTGGTATGTGATGGTTTGAAAATGTCTTAGCTGAATACAGAGCAAGTGTAACTTCCCTGGAAGTGTTTCACCTGCTGTTAGATGCTTAAATCAAATTTTGGGATTCTTTTCATCAGACCAATTAGGTTTTCTTACATTCTTATATGTGAGATCCCCCCCAAAAAACCCTCTAAACATACTATTTCCCTGGAATGGTCTTTTTAATCGTATTGTTTAACAGCCTTGCTCCATTTCCACTGAAATCAGGGGAGTTTTGCTCGTACTGCCAAGAGAGCCCTAACTCGCAAATCATTTCCAGTTGCCATCATTGAAATGTCTTGCTTGCCTGATGCTGTATTGCCTAAGATGTATTAAGTACTCTTAGAAAATGAAGACCAAATCAGTTCAATTCCGCATTTGAAATGTCAGTATCATGCTGCTTTTATGTAGGCATATGCATATTGAGTATTATTTTCTGAGTGTAATTGCCTTAAGTGCTGTTGATTGTGCAAAGGGAATGGTGCATTCTCTAACTCAAGGGTATGAGAATCAAAGATCCAGATCCTGAAAATGCTTAAGCATGTGGAGACGGTCTTCTCAAGAGATGACACAGACATCCAGCTACTCTTGTTTTCAAGGTTGGGGTCTGCATTTAGCAGGCTGATACCAGGAGAAGCACACTGCATCTTATCCCTGAGCAGTGCTGGTCATTGGAGGGAGAGGCTTGGCAGGAGAGAAGAAGTGGTGAGAACAGGTGCAGGCAGGAAAAGAGCAGTGTGGATAGAGTGTTTGGAAGTAGCCAGATGGGACACAGAAACCGTCAGCAAGACAAATGAACAGAGGAAGAAGAGGAAGACTGAAAATTGTGAATCCAGTGTCAGGCAGTGATCCTTCAACTTGTTAGTGGCAACATGACAAAGCTAGCTTGAAATCTATTTTCAAGGTGTTTGTAGAGGGCTTGAGACCAACTTCAGTCCACTGTATTCCTGAACTGAAATGCAAAAAAACCTAAAGGGGCTTTGAAAACATAGGCTGGGTGAAATGACCAGCGCTGGGAAATTAGTCTAGTTTGAAGACCAGTAGTACTTATAAGAATTGCCAATTCAAACTACCTGCTCTTACTGAGCACTCCCCCTCTCCACTTTGAGGAATATTCATTTGGTTCCACATTAGATGACTTCTTATGAGCAGTATCCTGCATTGCAATATTAGAGTGCTAAGAGCTCATGATCCATAGTGTTTTGTGTTGCCTGCTAATCCTGGGCCTTGCTTGCTGACTTGCACCAGGACTTCATGGGATCCTGTCATGATCACCTTTGCAGCTTCAGACGTGTACAGAGCAATGTGTCTTGAGGTAGTGGAGGTAGAAAGACAATACAAGAAAGGAATGGACCAAGGCAGACCCTCCTAGTGGATCCAGAGGAGAGCCACAAAAGTGTTCAGAGGGCTGGAACACTTCTCCTAGGAGGACAGGCTGAGAGAGTTGGGGTTATTCTGCCTGGAGAAGCAAAGGCTCCAATAAGATCTTACAGCATCATCCAGTATTTGAAAAGAGTTTATAAGATAGGGACAAGCATTTTAGCAGAGCCTGTAGCAATAGAACACAGGGTAGTGGTTTTAAACTAAAAGATTGTAGATTTAGAATTAGGAAAGAATTCTTTACTGTGAGGGTGGTACTCAGAGAAGCTGTGGATGTCCCATTCCTGGCAGTGTTCAAGGCTAGGCTGGATGGAGCTCTGAGCACCCTGGTCTAGTAGGAGGTGTCCCTGCCCACAGCAAGGGGAATTGGAACTAGAGGATCTTTAAGATCCCTTCCAACTCAAACCATTCTATGATTATATGATTCTATGACGTTTGGACTAGATATAATGAAGAAATATTTCATTATAAGGGTGGTGAAACATTGGCAGAGGTTGCCCAGAGAGGTGGTGGATGTCCCATCCCTGGAAACATTCAAGGCCATGTTGTTCAGGTCTCTGAGCTACCTGAGAGGATTGAAGATGTCCCTGCTTGTTGCAGGGGGGTTGGACTAGACGATATTTAAAGATCCTTTGCAAACCAAACCTTTCGATGATTCTATGAAAAGCAGAAAGAGGGTGGGAAATCTATAAATGTAATGTACAAATATCCATAGACATTACACCTTGAGCATTGCTGGAGTTGCTAGTACAGAGCAATTTCCTTTTTCATGCATGAATGTTTTACAAAACATTCATTTTATGGCTCCTACTTCACAGAGCTGCTTGCTCCCTCAAGGTAACCTCTGAAGAAAGGACCTGCCACAGCTTGTGAATGAAGGAAGGAAGCTTGTTTTAAGAAGAACTAAGCCAAAATTCTAGAAAGTGGTTGGGAATTTCTTTGCTTTAAAGAGAGAGGGTTTTGCTGGTGAAAGAAAAACACAGCAAACCTTCAGCAATTTGTTCAAGGACAGCCTGCTCCAGCGTGGGTCCCCCACAGGGTCACAAGTCCTGCCAGAAAACCTGCTCTCCACAGGTCTGCAGGTCCCTGCCAGGACCCTCCTCCAGCACGAACCTCCCACAGGTCACAGCCTCCTCACAGACATCCACCTGCTCTGGTGTGGGTCTCCTCCACGGGCTGCAGGTGGATCTCTACATCCCTGTGGGTGTCCATGAGCTGCAGGGGTGCAGCTGCTTCCCCGTGGGCTGTACCACAGGCTGCAGCAGAATCTCTGCTCAGGCATCTGGAGCACCTCCTACCCCTTCTGCTCCACTGACTTTGGTGTCTGCATTGTTCCTCTCACATGTTCTCACTCTGCTCTTCTCTGGCTGCAATTATATCTGCACAATAACTTTTTTTCCCCTTCTGAAATATGTTATCACAGAGGCATTACTATCATTCCTGACTGGCTTGGCCCTGGCCAGCAGCAGGTCCATCCTGGAGCCATCTGGCATTGGCTCTGCTGGACATGGGGGAAACTTCCAGCAGCTTCTCATAGAAGCCACCCCACCACTAAAACCTGGTCACCTAAACCCAATACAACCCTGTCCTGTTGACTTTATTTTCCTTTGTATGAAGCAGCTGAGTGTCCATTGGAGCTGAGGTCCCTCCCTTAGTTAGTGAGCTGTCTTCCTTTGCGTGCAATGAGTATTTACATGAGTTATCCCAGCTGAAGAACTGCTGGGGAAAACAAGGAGCAGTGCCCTCAGCACAGCTTGCAGTGTGACCTGAAGGGATCCAGGCGAGATGTCCGTGTGCACAAAGGCAGTTTCTGCAGGTCACGTCTGAAAAGAACATGACTTCTCGTAGTACAACTGAGAGGAAAGAGGCAAGGCTTGCAGGTGGAGAGAATAAATTCTATTAGCTAAGGCAAAAATCAGGCAAGTTCTTCTTGTATGAAT
This sequence comes from Atrichornis clamosus, assembly GCA_013400975.1. Lineage (NCBI taxonomy): Eukaryota > Metazoa > Chordata > Aves > Passeriformes > Menuridae > Atrichornis > Atrichornis clamosus. Next base: position 22,545 of record WBMZ01006083.1, read on the forward strand.
GTGAGGGAAATATCAGTGATAAAAAGTAGGACAGCCAAAGGAAAACATGTGCCACCTTCAGAAACCCTGACTAATGGCATCTCTTGATGTGGCAATCTGCAAGGGCTTGTGGAAGAAGGCAGCTTACTACACTACAGATGGCTGGGCAAAGCCCTGGAATTATCTCACTCCCATTTCATGTGCAGGAAGGAAGGGCTTGGCAATTCCTGCAGCTCTGTTGGGAGCTTTCAACTGGTGCTCTTCAAGACTAGTGTCCTTTAAACTAGGGCTCAGCATTCCCATCCAGATCTGTGAATGTCCATGTCCATGTAAGTATCTAGACACAAATAATTTCTCTGGTGTGTCTGCTCCTCTGGTGCGCAAGAAGCAACATTTCAATGGTTCCTTCCAACTGTTGGAGACTTTACTAAACTGAAGACCTCTAGTTTCCAGACCTCAAAGAGAATTTGTCAAGAAATGTCAAAAATTTTCTTAAACTGGGTGAAGTGAGCAGGGCTATGTCTTGTCCAGATGAAAAGCCTGAAAGAAAAGCAAAACAAGAGTTTCAAGAGGCTTGTGTACTGTCAAGAACAGAGTTATGTGAAGGTGTGCATGGATGTCCAGTGTCTAATCTAAGAGGGGAGCAGGCTTCTCGGCATGCCGGTCTCTCGGGTGCAGCCAACAAAAGCAAGAAGTCAGTGGATGAGGTGCTGACAGGTGAGGGTGAAGCTCCTTGGGAACATTGCTTCAAGGAGCCGAGGGGTGCCAAAGGATGAGCCTCCCCACTGCATTGGAAGATGGGAAGCTCTTAATTTCTTTGGCTAGCTTCTGCTCTACAGAAAGCTATCACTGTTTTCTCAGGAGAGTACATCCTGGTTTGAGAGATCTTATTGTTCAGGGTGTGAAGTTTTAGCATATGTGGATTGTGAGGGAAGACAGAAACCCCACATCCATGATGCTGGGCACTAGCACTGCCTGGAGGTAACTCTTGCTTCTGTCTTAGAAGGACCTATCTCGGGGGCCTTACACAGCACTGAGCAATTCAGCTTGAATGAGGCAGGCAGGTCACAGGAATGTGTGACATCCTTGGTGAGGAAGCCACCCTCTGCAGACATGGATGGACGAGCGGGGTTTCAGTGCTTGTGTTGAGGCACTGTGACTGTGTGAGGGTGAGCAGCTGTGCTATCTGCTGGGGCGAGGTGTAAAACTCAGCCCCGGGTCTCAACAGGCTGATTTTGGTGGATTTTCAACATGTCCTTGAAAGCAGATGCGTGTCTGCACACATTGCAGAACCACGACTCCAGCCTCTGGCCTCCTGTCTTACAAAGACTGCTCGGGGACAGAGCAGCTGGTACCCTGCATGGAGATTGCACTGTGATGTCTTCTGGAGAAGCAAACAGCAAGCCAAAAACTAGCCTTTACGTTCAGTTGTGTGCTATCTGCTGCCATTAATCCACTTCAGATAATTTGGCAGCAGCGATCAGAATGAATTAATTTGGGATTTTCAGGCTGTTGAATGTTTTTCCTCAGGCAGCTTTCTGTTGAGTTGTGGACTTTGGGGATTAGCTGCTATTTAAAGCAGCAGTGTATGAACTTTCCTGATGGTTTGTGCTCTCTCTGTCCAACTGAGCTGGGGGAAGTGATGCATGTGGGTGTTAGTGCTCGGCCTTGGCTCTCCCATCCCCAGGGGGATTGATCTCCTTAAGTTTCTAGGGTATAGGCTTTCAAATATTCCTGTGTGCTCGGGTCTGCTGTATGGCAGCTAATGTTGTGCTAAAGACCTGTACAGTCTTGATCTCTCCAGGAGGGGAAATGCTTGACAGCCACTTCTTGGGGCTAAAGCAGCTGTTTTTTCCCTGTCTGCTTCTTGATACAGGCGATTCTATCTGCTTCCACTTACAGAGCTACCCCAGCGGGACCAGTCTTCAGTGTTGGAAGTAAAGCAGCTAAAATAGATTGAGCTGTGAAAAGGGGCAGGGGAGTTTGGGGAGCGGTGCAGGGACACGGGGAGCTGCCGTGTGAGGGGAGCTGTCCCCAACCTGTTCAGAGCAGAAGCAGGAGCCTGTGAAAGCACTGAGGAGGGGCTGCCCTCTCCCTGGCCCAGCCCAGCACCAGTGTGGGCAGGAGGGTCCACAGCAGCAGCACATCTTGAAGGGCATGTGCCATGTTTCCCTGCCTGCCTGAGCATTTAAACACATGGCTCGTACTTTTCATATGTGGATGTCTGCACCTTATTCTAGCAGATTCTTTGACTTGGGTGGACACAGTAGGGATCACAGGAGGCTGTAACAAGAGCCTGGGGTCTGGAAACTACTTGCTGAACAGCAGGTACTTAAAACCTCACACAGAGGCTGAGATCTGCAGCCTGGCTTACAGATGGGCAGAGAATATCCCAAAGGCTTTAATAGCAACCAGTTGGAAACAAAACATCAAAATCACCCAGTAGGTTTGTATGCCTGACATCAAGTTTTCATCTTTTTTTTGTCTAGGTCCAGTTTTCCCTCCTTTTACACCACAAACTAGCTTTTGATTTGCTTTACAGTGAGAATTTAAAGAGGGAGATGGGTGCATTGGGTCTTCTGGTCTTGATCTTGAAAATGCACTTGTCTAGGATGCTGCAACACAAGGTCTGTGAGATCCATAGAGAAGGCTGTGTTTGACCACAACAGGCCCAAGCTTGCACTGGCAGGAGCCTGACCATCAATCCTGTGTTTAGAAGCTGCAGCTCCATTTCCTCCAGGAGCTGCAGGAGCAAGCCTTGTACTAACTCCCGAATAGACTTATCCTTTGATCTTACCTGTAATCTGTGGTTCAGAAACATGAATATGTTTTTGAAACATTCAGACAAAAATCAGTGTTCATCCCACACCTTCCTATTTTCAAACTAGGAATTTTTAACTGGACAGAAGTATAGGTCTGTGACAAAAAAGATAGCAGTTAGACCTGTCCTGGTGACTGATTTGCATTTGCAAGTTACTATAGAAAACTTTTCAATCCAGAAATACTTTAGCTTGCACTTGTTTAAATTGGATTCTCTTAAAATAGCATGAGTTATTTTAGAAGTCTTTTCTGCCTTGAGCTTCTTAGTATCTATTAGGAAATTTTAAGTGTGCATTCACTATGCTAAAAGAATAATGGAGAACTCAGAGCAACCAGTTCTGTGTGGGATGCTTAAAGCATTAACATATTTTGAAGAGATTATTTCCAAAATAAGATACCTAGAGTTGGAATTGATCATAATGTAACTTCTGCCATTGAAAGATATAGAGTAGGAAATGTAGGGAGTTGGAGGCATGTATGTATTCTGGATTAGGATTAAGTGTTTATGTGTTTATGTGTGACTCTCCCAGATCATTGCTATAGCATTATTAATATCCATTAATATATAACAGATTTAAAAGTTATTCACTCTAAGAGTCAGTTTCTGTGATCTGAGAACTTCACATGGGGATACCAAGTTCTGCCAATTTGAAGCAAATAATGTTATTTGTTATTATATAGCTGGTTTTATTGTTTCTCATTTTGTGCATTGGAGGAAATTTTCCTTTCAATAGGAAAATTACGACTGCTACCACAGCAGAGAGAATAGCCCTTTGCCTGTGCCTTCATTTTGGGTGGAGGGGTGTGTGCTAGGGAAAGCCACATCATACTGGATGGGCGTGCAGAGGGGTGAGCTTCTGTCAGATATGGCTTTGTCCACCCTGCTGCCCCTTGGGAGCACTGTGGGTTTGGAAGTATTAATATTTGCTTCTCTCTGAAAACCCAAGGCAGCTTCAGGATGCCCTGCTGGTCTGGGACAGGAGCTCCAGCTAGTGCCTGCAGTAGTACCTTTGGGTTTGACACACTTTTCCAGCATGCAGTCATGACAAGGTGGCACTTGCATGACCCCATGGAAGGCATGAGTGGGGAGCCGCAGCCAAAGCAGCCCATCCATGCCTGCCTGCCTCCCCCGAGGCTGAGGCCACGGTGCAGGGGAGATGGTGGGAGGAGGAGGGGCCCACACACCAGACCAGCATGGTGCGGTGGAGTGAAGCAGTGGGGCGAGGTGGGGGAAGGCAGGGGGTGGTTTTGTTATAGGCTGGAGCATCGGCACCGTGCAAGTGTATTCTTGCAAGTTTCTGGGAGCTGTTCTGAAAGGAAGGAAGTACTGCAAGGTAGGGACAACCTGTAGGGAAGATAAAACTAGTGTCCACTTTCCGTGGTAAGTCACAGGGCCACCTCTGAAGCTCTTCTTGCAGCACCCAGAATGCACCTCCCTCTGTTTTTGCAATCCCATCCCATTTATGTACCTTCTTCTCATATGAGCACGTAATATGTGCTCATAAAGTGCTAACTCTCCCCCAAAACCCAGACATGCATGACAAAAAATTTGGCACAAGCCACAGCATGGCAAAAGCTGTACACTCTTCCTCTCTGATTCTCCTGCTGCTTGGAGTCATCAGTCTAGGCATAACTCTCTGTGACTGCTCAGTCCTGAAGGAGAGAGCTTTCTATCCACTCCTTAGTTTGCTGCAGCTCTTTCTAAGTCCACCTCAATACAGAAGTTGCTGCTACTCAGCCAGTGAATTCAATGCAAACGCCCATCACACACACACGCACAGGTATGTCACACACACACAATTTCATAGCTCTGCGTGGCTCTTTGTCCAAAAACCAAACAAAGTATGTCTGATCTGCATTTATTCTAAAAAATTATCCACAGTCTGCTGAGTTAATTTCTCTTCTTTAGGCAATGAGCTGACAGATATTCTGTTAGAAATCAAGGGTAATGTCTGCACTTGAGGTTTTCTCCTTACACAAAATTACCTCAGCCCTCAAGCTCCTGTGTTGTGTTCAGTGCCCTACAACACTGCCTCCCATGTTTATCAAAGGAAATGTGAGCCTTTTGAGAGTGTCTAGAGTAATAGTTGAGCCAAACAGCTTCTGGTGGGTGTTAAAATACTTTTCTAGTTTGAAAATTCTTACAGCAGACAGTTGTTAACAAACAAGGGCTCTGGAAAGGCAGTAAAATTAATCCAAATCAAATTGAAGACAATTATGCTCATGCCTTACCTGGCCTACATTAAATGGATCTTTAGAGGGTGTTTGAATACACCCTGCAGAACTTGTCATCAAAATGTCTTCTAAATGAAAAGACATTAAGCATTTGTCAAAAAATGTTTCCCAGTGCTTTTCATGCCCCAATGCCTCAGGGCATTTTGGGCTCACACTAGTGCTAAACAAAATCTTTAAATTTGTAGTAAATACATACCCTAGAGAAAACACATAATGAGAAGGAAAGTCCTGGTTGGCTTCACTGAGTGGTTCTTTTTTTTAACACTCCCTGATGACAGGCCAGGGGACTCAGGTCAGGTTTCCAAGCACAGTTTCACTGTTACAGCACCCTCGTGGTTCATTTGGACAGGTTGCAATTAAGGGGCTGAGCTGGGACAGACCCTTTCACACATTAAAGTCTCTCTCAAACAGTTGAAAATACCTTTAAGGTTTTTTTCCAGCAGCTGGGCATGGAGACAATGTAAATCCATTTTCTTTTCCTTGTGCTCTGCAAGGGGCCACCCTGAAGTTTACAGAAGTGATTGTGATGTGGCTACATATGGATGCTGGATGAAGGAATGACAAAGGTTTGGAGGGCAGCAGCCTGCCACATTGGTCAAATCCTGGTTGCTCGAGGTGCTCAAGGAAGGTGCATTGGCATTGGCCATTATGAAGAAATATAAAATGAGGTGGGATCTGGGGGACACTTCACATGATGATGTGAAACTGCTGAGCTTTGTCACTGCTCAGGGAACGGCTGCAGCCTGGCACAGCAGACATGGCAAGGGTACAGGAGCATGGATCCTACCTGCAGAGCTGTGGAGATGCTGTGCTGGTGAGGCCATGGCCATGGAACCATTTCCCCCCTTCCTTGCTATTGGCTTTTGCTACACAGGGTGCAGATCTTGGAGCTGAAGTCCCACTCCGCCCTGGAGAAACTGTCTTGCCCAGGAGGTTCTTCTGGCTGGTTTGGAGTATTTAAGACAACTATAACATGGGTGTGCTGGTGGCATCTGCCCAGGAGCCCCTCTCAGTCTGACAGCTAATGGGACAAAACTCGCTGACGTGGCCTGGGATTTGTGCCAACACATCATCCATCGATGGATAAATCTGCCTTTGTTTCTAGGAAGATAAGGGATCCTCCTGTCCACTTTAAGGAGCCAGATAACTGTGGGATGCAGTGCTGAATCGGATCGAGTTGTTGGGGGGCATAAAATAAATTGCAATACTAAGGTTGTAATAGACACAGATTGGAAAAGATAAAAATTACTGAGATAGGTCGCTACTCTCTAAAAGAACCTGGAACCTGTTTGGGATGGGTTCAGACAAACCATCTGGACAAACAAAGGTCTTGTCAATGAAGAAGGCAGGCCATATTCAGCATGACAGACCTTATGCTGGATGTTCACATGGAGGAGCATCCCAGAGTGAGGCTGGGCCACAAACAGAAGCACTGGGGTTGAAGTAGGGGAACAGTGTCACCCCAGTGCTTGCTACTGGGGTGACTGTAGAAGAAATGCTGTGTCTAGCCCTGAGCCTGCAGCTCAGAAATGTGCTACTAATTTGGAGGACGCTCTCAGAAGAGGAAGGAAAACAACTAGGAGACCAGAAAACTTGCCTTTGTAATGAAAGTGTTGGAAGTTCAATTTATTTGACTTATCACCCAGGAGGCCGGGGGCTGATTTGATCCAAATCTGTAAGTACTTGTTGGATACAGGGATGTGATGACAGAGGGCTCTTCAGTAAAGCAAGCAGACAGATAACAAGACCCAGGCACTGCAGCTTAAAACAAAACAAATTCAAAGCAGACGTGAAGGGTAGTTTTTACCAAATGGGTTAATTGAGGGCAGTGGTAGGATCTCAGTCTTGCTCCAGAGTTTGCCCTTGAACCTCAGCACTCCTGCAAGATGGAAGGGGCAGTTAGCAGAGGAGTAATCCCTGCCCTCTGGTTTACCTGGGCAAGGCTGGCAGGGCAGCGTGGGCTTGCTTTAACACCCACTGGGGCTCAGTATTCTTCCCCACAATGACTCGCCGGTGTTGCACCCTCCAAAGTGGAGGAATCGCGCAGGAACGCAGTGGCAATACCTTGCTCCCCTGACTCATCTCAGGGCTTGCTTTACTGCTCTCCAGGGGCACGGAGTAGGCTTGACCACTGGCGACTTCCGTGGTGCTGGTGCTGCAGGACACACTGGCCTGCCATGTGTGGCTTGGCCAGGGGTCTGAGGTGCAGGCGCTGCCTCTCCGCTGATAGCCCCCGGTGTGCCCAGCCTCTTGAACACTAGAGAGGGGCCTGCCTGCAGATCAGGGGTCTCACAACAGGTCTCTTCACTCCTTTATCTCGGCATAACCTTTTGCTCCCCTAACTCCCCCTGGGCCCCAAACCTGGCTGAACCAAGTGCGAAGCAAGTCTGTCCTGCTTTGCCTTATGATGCTGAGAGCACAAGGAAGAGAGGGAAGAATGGAGGGTAAAGGGCCACATCTGGGTGCCAGATCCCCCCTTTCCTCTGCACTACTTCAGGAATGGAGACGCCATGCAGAAAGTACTTCCCTAGCCTAGGCAAGGAAGGCCATGGACAGAAGAAGAAGGGTCAAGGCACATGGGATTGTGAGTCTAAAGTCAAACCCTAGCTCTGGCACCACGTATGTTTGGGCTGTCTATGTTGCCACCAGTCCACATGGTCTGCAGAAAACAAACAGCATCTCAGGCTGAGACTTGTTTCTCTCCTGCTTGGGACCAGCACATCCACATTTCATGGCAGACAACTGTCCTGTCTTCTAGATTCCATGCTCTGCTGAAGCATGAAACAGGATAACTTTTAGGGGTGCTGGTCTATAAGCAGATCATGAGGAGCTGTCTTGGGCACAAGGTACCCAAGAGTGCCTGCCTGTCTGTCTGGAGAGGATAATGGAAAAATGATCCTGTCAGCTGTGCACATTTCTTCCAAGAGGGAGTTAGATTGAATGCAATCTTTGCTATCACTCTGGGTTCAGAGTCTGGGAGTGAAATGGAGCCTGGACTTGGGCTGTTGATGTGGCTTTGACTATGGCTGCACTGAAGTACTACTTCACTGCTATTCCTGCCATTGCATGTTTTATAAGACCTTATAAGACTCAGAGGGCTTTGCTCACTAGCTGAAGGCCCAAGTTTTCACAGTTAAGCCAAGCACTAACCTTCGTGTTCAGATAGCTATGCAAAGTTCTCTCATAGCTACAGAAGTAGCTATGAAAGTAGGAGATACTGTCTCTGAGACACTGAATGACTTTTTGAATGAAAAGGGAAAGCACAGAGATTTTCTGTGAGCTGCTCTGCTCCACTAGGCAGTAACACACTATATTTGTTGATAGCAAACTGCTTCTCCCTAGCAAAGGATTTTCTGCTCTTTGTGAAATATGAACTGTAACACTGAAGTACTCTACAGAGGAAAGTTTTTGTTTGCCAGGAAAAAAAACTCTAAGAGTCAGTTGGGCTCAACCTTTCCTGCCTTGGAGGGAGGAGAGAAGACTACTGCATGCATAATACAAGCTGCTTTCATATCCAAATTTTTATCCTCTTTTAACACATTCCACAGAGATAATAACAAGAAGGGACCATTACCCAAAGCTGTGATGCTTTTCTAACCAGAGGTCTAACGCTGGTTCTCCCTCTGTTGTAAACATTTCAGTCTAGAAACTGCAGACCCAAGGTGATGTCTCTGCATGTGCATCGCCAGTGGCCCCACAGCTGTGAATGCTAGACTCATGTTTTGGAGGAAAACATGTTTTCTGTTGTCCAGGTTTCCCCTTGTGTTTGGACTGTGGGGAGACTGGCTGCGCCTCCCGGGATTTTCTTCTCTTTCTTCATTGCTAGTGTTTCCCAAGGTGGCAGCCTTCTTTCCCCACTGCCTGCTCATGTCTGTAGTGTCTCAGCAGGCAGGGAGAAGGCAGCAAGTGCTGGGACACAGTGAGCCCTGGGGGACAAGTGCAGCTCCTTTTTATTGACTCCAGAGGCCTCTCTTGAGTTTGCAATCTAAATGGCTTTGGTCTGGATAAAGGCAAATCCTTCCCTGACAAACTCTCTGGAGACTGCATGTGTGCTCTGGGCTTGAACCAGCAGAAAAAATTTTTAGTGACTCCTTTGGCTTTGAACAAGCCATGGAAAGTCAGGCCAGTGGTGACAGCCAGAAAAACAAGAGACTTAGTACCCAAGCAGGACAGGGACAAGACAAAGAGAGACTGGATGTCTCTCCTGATGTCCTCCATATTTCTGTAAATTCTGTAAAAAAAAGCCAAAAAGACTTGCTTTCTGTTGTGAGAAAAACTGATTTTATAATGAATGAGTAGGAGATTTCAGTTCTGACAGGATGGGCTGGCTCAGGGCTCATAAAACTGTTATGCTCCCAGCTCTTCCAGATATACCATCTTTGCTGAAAATGATGTTTGGCTGAAATCTTCCATATTTGGATGTTTGCCTGTAATTCCAGATGTTCAGTGGCCTGGTCAGGGTTGTTATGCAGAAACTTAGAGTCTGAGCACTGCAGAGGAACTGATGTGTCCTATGCAAGTGCCCTATTTGCTATACACTGAAAAGGATGTGTTGAACCTTTTGTACATGATGCAGAGAAAGTCACTCAGAATGCCAGGAGTTCATTGTGCAGCTTTGTCTGTGATGGGACTTGTTGTATGCAGTGAGTTGGACACAGAATCACAGAATCATAGAATGGTTTGGGTTGGAAAGGACCTTAAAAATTACCCAGTTCCCAATTTCCCACCATGGGCTGGGACACCTTCCACTAGACCAGGTTGCTCAAAGCTTCATCCAACCTGGCCTTGAACACTTCCAGGGATGGGGCATCCACAGCTTTTCTGGGCCAGCGCCTCACCACTCTCACAGGGAAGAGTTTCTTTCCAATATCTAATCTAACTTTTTCTTCTTTTAGTTTTAAACCATTCCCCCTTATCCTATCACTGCATGCTCTTGTAAAAAGTCTCTGTCCCTGCACGGCACATGATTTCTGCCCCAGAAAACCCTCCATGAGGAGGCACATGGCAGGCCTGTTTGGGGGGAATATGTATGATACTGAATGATTAAAGTGCTTTCATGGTTAACTGGCTGTTGAAAACCCATACTTCACAAGGTAAGAGAGATTATCTTCCCCCTGAGACTAAGCTTCTCCCCTTAGGTGAAGTCTAAATGAAGTGGAGGAAATGCTTGCTTGGGACCAGTGTCTGGTCTTTGACTATGACCAGTGAGAAATGCTCTTCTGGACAGGGATAATATGGGAGATAATATTTGGTGACACTTCGGCAAATCACCTAAAATCCTGCTCTTGATACCTCTGACAGCTAAGTTATGTTGAGAAAAACACTTTTCCCCATTTTGTGGTTAGGCTGCTGCAGCGTTCGATGATGGCTCTTGTTCTGTGATGTGAGAGTAGTGATTTCTGTCACTCCATGGCTGCCGTCACCTCCTCCAGCTGTCCCTCCCTGTCTGAATTCTGTACCACCTGCTGTCACACAGGGCACCTGTCCCTCCCCTGGCCCTGCTGTCTGCCTCTGGCCTTTCTGCCTGATATGGCCACCCCTGTGGCACCAAGCAGCAGGTCACCTCGTGTCAGCACAGGCACTTCCCACTCTCTTTCCCAGCTCTTAATCTCTGATCCTTAGAGCACATCACTTCAAGCATCTTCTTTTTCCAGTCATGGTTGTCTTTGCTGACCTTTCAGAAGTGAGCTTGCAAAATGTCTATTATTTGCTGTGAGCTGAAGAGAGGGTAAATTTTAATTACTCTCTGAAACCAAAGGCTTGGACAACCTCTCTCTGCAGCCCCTAAGCACTGTGCATTCTGTTCTGTAAATCAGGTGCTTTATTAGATCCACTGTAGCAGAAAATGAAATGTAAAACTGAGTGTAGTCTTATTTTAGACACAGTAGTAGCAGAATTAAGAAGGGAAATATCTTTGACTTACTGGGGGAAGTCATTTAGGAAGAAATTGGAATGGTTAATTAGAGAAAATTATCTCTATCTAATAACTGAAGGCTAATTTAAATGCTCCAGTCTTTTTCATGTAAGGAAAAATCTATTTTAATAGCTGAGATTATTATCAAGGAGTGTAAGTTTAGTGGTAGCAAAAAATTTTCAGAAATTTTCCATCAAGTAATATTGTTAAAGTGGCACCTGAACGTTATGACAGAGATGTAAAAACCATAGTAGGCCTCTATTTTTTTTCTTATTATTTTATTCTTGGGAAGGTTGGGGGCAGGGAGAAGACAGGGAAAGAGATTTATGAAGATTTTCATGTACAACATAAGGGCAAGAAACTTTGAGATCAAAAGCTGTATCTGTGTGATTCCTGAATTTTAAGCTATCAAAAGAAACACTTAACCTCTTGACAAAATCCCAGGACTGGTAAGGGTGTCAGTAAAAATGTTTCCTTTATGCAGGAGGTATCATATTACAAGTTCCCAATTTTGTTTTGTTTGGTTTCAACCAAAGAAAAAAGTCTCAGGTTGATTAACTACCCTTCTTTAATTTCATCTTTTACCCAGGCTTTCAGCTGTTAGAGCTTGGGAGTAATGTTTGACAGCTTTCCCAAAGCAGAATTCTGGCTTTCACCTGCTGAAGGCCTGAGGTTTTGCAGGTGGTGCTGTCTGTGAGGTGGGAGTAAATAGCTGCAAAGACCAAAGTGAAAACCCCCTTGTCCCCTTACCAGTATGTCCCAGTCTCCTTAGCCCTGGCTGGGGTTGTCTGTTGTTTCATCTCTAATGCAGGAGTTATTTTCTAGCTGAAGAGACTCCTCTCCCCAGACACCTGGTACCTGATTCCTTGCTAAAACTCTGCTTGTTCAAGAGAAGTCCTGGTTGGATTTCACCGATTTTCTAGTTAAAAGGTGACATTACTCTTTTGCGGTCTGACTAGTTTCCTGTGCTGCCCAGGCTGCCTCGCCTGATGCAAAGGAAGCATTGTGTTAGAGAAGCAATGATAGAACAGGGCCTGGAGACAGCCCTGTGACTGACACTATCACTGTGAAAGTGCCATACCAGAATTTGTTGCTGTTGGCACTGCGCTTTTTCTGCAACAACACAAAGCGTTTGGACACCAAATTCAGTTCCTACTTTCCTTTACCTTGATTCTCACAAAAACTAAAAACAAGCCAGTCAACATCTCCTCTGTCAGAAAACCCCTTTTCTCTCAAAATCAGTAAAAACCTGTTGCATGGTTATATGTTTAGCATGAGTCCAGGCACCAGCCTCTGTATGGTCATTAGGCATGAGTGAGAGTTTGTATGGGAGACTCCAGAAAATTTATATAGGGAATCAGCAATCCAGCCCACACAGGGGTAGCCTTTTATTTTCTCCTGAGAGGTGGCAACCTATTAAGCTACACACCTTTCCCAAATGTTCTATAGCATCTAGCCCACAACTCTTATAAAGAGGATCAAAACAGGTATTCTCCTTAAATTACAAAAAAGAGTTATAAGAAAACAATCAGCACATTCAGTCTGATGCTTTCAGGCAGAGATTATTCTTCAGCTTCATTGGGGGCTGCAAAGAAACAACCTACAAGCAGCTTACTTGATAATAACCCAGTGCCTAAAACTTTTGTGTCTTTCCATGGAGCAGTGGATTCTGGCCGAAGGATTTTAGCTGGATACATCACCAGACTTTTCTAGTATCACAGACATTGTATCTACAAGTGCAATTAAAGACTTTTGGAAGGGATTATGTAATAGCACATGGGACACATGAAAAGTAAGGCCAGATTCTGGTCTCATTTGGATTAACTTTAATGTGGAGCAAATCCAAGAATTTAAGCAAAAATAGTTCATGTACAGCTACTGTCAGTTTGCTCCAAGCTGCCACATGGCTCAGTCCATCCCCTCAGCCTTCCCTCCAGTGCTCAGGCATCTGCTCACCCCATGCTGCTGTGCTGTCACCGCATGTCACACATGCTGTGTGAGGGATCATATTTCTTGGCACCTTGTTTGCTCTGTGGCTTTACAGAAGTTGGGATCCACCAGCCCAGACGCCTACAGCAGACCTCAGCTCCTGCCAGGTGTCACTGTCAGAGGGCCTGGTAGCAAGGTGGCTGTACTCAAAATGATGGTTTCATATACATTCCAGTTGCATCTGTGATGCCCTAAACGTGCCAGTTCTGATGGGGAAAGGGAACTTGCAAAGGTAGGATACAGCTGTAAAAGCAGAGGAAGGCAGAAAAGGCTGAAGTGGCATGGCAGAGAAGTAGGGTAGACTGGGTATGAAATGTAGGGGCAGAAAATATCAGATCTGGGAAAGGCTGGGAAAGGAAAGAGGCAGAAAACAGCTTAAGTGGCTTGAATCAGTGTGGAGAGCTTTCATTGAACAGGCCAAAGGGGGAAAGGGAAATCTCACCTTCTATTTTTAGCCAAGCAGCTGAATTACTCCACTTCCCTGCCCACAGGGGTCAGGCAGTAATGGAACCACCCTCTGAGCAGCCACTGAGCAGGAGCGGGACTGTGCTTTGCCTGCTGGTAGGGCTCATCTTCAGGCACTGTGTGATAGCACATGCTGCAGCACAGACCTCCCCTGAGCTGGAGTCCAGGAAAACGGAATTGCTTAAAGGACTCGACCATGTTTGGGCACCTGCTGGCCATCCCAGGGGACTGGGCAATGAGGGCTGCAAGTGGCCCTCCCCTCTCGACTGCTGTGAGGCCACAGCTGTGCCTGAGCAGAGGCGTGTCCCATCCCACAGATGAGCTTCCCATCAGCCTTGTGCAGCACAGACAGTCTGCAATTCGGCACTCGATGCAGTCCCTGTGAGCTTGCATGCCACATCATTTTGAGTATATTTGGTAAATCCTCAACTATCTAGAGAGATTAACTTCCTGATTTGTCATGAAGCACCTTGTTCTTTTCCAGAGGGCAATGCAGTGCAGCTAAATTATGTTCCTGCCTTGCTTTGTGCTTTGAAAAAGCCTTTTCCTCTGTCTAATGACTGCAGAGTACATGTTTCCAGCTCACATGCTTAAGGTAGGTGATGCTGTGTATATACTACTGATTATTCCCAGCCTTGTGAGAAGGCATCATCTCAGAAACACAGATCAAGGGTGTGCCTAGCTGAGCAAATAGGATGGGAGATGATGTGTAAGGCTGAGGGTGATAAAGGAAGAGAGAAGATCAGGGCAGTGCTGACATGAGTGTTAATAACATTTACAAAGGCCTGGGTTTCCTTCTCTGCAGGGAATTCTTGGTGTTGTATTCTCAGCAGACATTTTCGTCTATGGTGGTCTGTGGAGAAGTATAAAAAATATCAGTTCATTGTACAGATAATGTTTTTTAATTAACTCTTTTTATTTTTATTTTAACTTTTTTTTCTTCTATCACAACCCTGAAGTTGCTGTTTGAGAAAGAAATGGATGAACTTACATCACCTTTTTGTCCTTGAGGGTCTGTGAAGAGAAGAGGAGGTGAAATGTAGCAGGTAAACTGCTGCCAGGATCATATCTAGCATGCAGAATATGGCCATCAGGTTTAGTTCTTGGTTTTACATTTTGAGTTATTATCCACAAAGGGTGGGTGCAAAGGGGCCACAAAGGATGGGGGTTTTGTGTCTCTCTATTCCGATAATCCTTTGCCATTAAGCTTGCAGCCTGTGAAAAGCCAGGCTTTGCTGGGTGTGTGTGGTTTGCCAAGCATGGGTTATTGCACTGTTGCTGGTGGTGCCCTAGGAAGAGACAGACCTGATTCATCCCCCACAGATTAAGAGTGGTGTGAATGTGGTGACCACAACCTAAAAGGGAAAGAATCTAGTCAGAAAGGACCCTATCAGCATCACAGGGCATCCGTGGTGGCAAAATAAGCCATGTTGTCCTGCTGTCTCTGGTGTCCTTGCTTAGTTTACACTTGTGGGTATGTATGGCTTATGGCGAGGACAAATGCTCTGCCCAGAAGCTGCCTGGAGGGAAGAAGGAGGAGCTGATGCAGAGCGGGACAATCCCCTCCCTTGCCCACTGGCGATGCTGGGCCTGATGCCCCCCTGGGACACAGGCGGCCCTCCTGGCTGCCAGGGCACTGCTGACTCCTGTTCAGCTTGCCCTCAACTAGCAGCCCCAGGGCCCTTTCCGTGGTGCTCCTCTCCAGCCTCTCATTCCCCAGTCTGTCTGTACACCCAGGGTTGCCCCATCCCAGGTGCAGAAGCCAGCACTTTCCCTTATTAAACATCATATGGTTGGTGACTGTCCAGAGGTGACACCTCTGGTTTGTCGAGGTGTCTCTGAGCGAGTCAACAGCTTCTCCAAGTATCTCCCTTGGCTTTTGAATAACTGTTGGGCTGGATTTGGGCAATTTATCCCTGTTGCTGCACTGCATCTTTCAACTGGTGAATGCACTGCCAGAGACTGAGGCAGACCTGAGTGCAGCTGGTGGATGTCTCCTGTTGAGTTCAGAGCTGCTGGCTGCCTGCTGGACCTTAGGAGGAAGGGTACCACCCCACACGCTCTGCGGAGCTTGACCACAATGCAATCTTGCTGTGGCAGCTGCTCTTTGTTGCTGAGAGACACCACTAGTGCAGGACCTGCTAGGATCTGTGACCTGGTACTCCTTTCCTTCTGCACCAGACAAACCAGCCTGCCCCTTCTGGAACACCAGTGGGAGCTTAGTGGGTGTTATGGCCAGCAGTTAGTAGCTAGACAGAAGCTGGGCACACGACACACTGCTGCAGCCCACTTCGGCCTCAAGGTCTGGGCTCTGTGCTCCAGTGCAGTCCCAAGGTGGGGCTGATGTAATTCTTCTGCAGGGGAAGTGGCTGCAAAAGGAGAACCACAGGAACTCCTGTCACAGGTGAAGGGAAAGCAGAGGAAAAGCAAAGGAAAACAAATGCTCAAGTATCAGTCACTCAGCATCTCCGTCCTGATCTAGAAAAATACATTGAATGAGACACCTTGGTCCCCATCTATCCTCAGGCTGATCTTGGTCACTCCAAGGAAACTCACTTTTCCTGTAAGGGAGCCAGGAAATTAATTATCACTGGGGATGCCAGTAGCAGTACATGCTGAGAATAGGCAGTATTCTTCCCACTGAAGGCTGGAGACATGCTTATCCGCCTTCATGAAAGGGCTATAGGTGGTCCCAGGAAAAATGGATGAGTATTGAGGAGGTTTTGGAGCTGGCTGGTACAATTATTTTAATATTGCTGAGATTTTAGCATACCTGAGATGTGTTAGGCCACTGAAAGCCTTGGGCAGACTTCTTTTTATTATTGCTTAAGCTGACATGATGAATCACTGTTGATACCTGGTCTCAGCTGGATCTGATACAGTGACTGTCTGTACCTGCTGTTCTGGTCATGCAGCTTTTTCCATTGTGCAGATTTTGCAGATAGGATCTGTGTTGTGATTTGAACGAGAGATATTGGGGGTACAGAAAAACAGTGAGATTTTTCAGGAATCTGAATGGTACATGAACAAGACTTCAGTGATGCTGCATGTTTGAATCTTGGCTCATTCGGATATCCAACAGATGAAACTATCTTCTTCAAATTCTGCTGGCAGAGAAATCACAGCTGTACTTGGAGCACTCTTCCCTTTCTGGCTTTACTTCATCATTCCAGCCAATCTGACATTTCTTCTGTTTCAGACCTGCTGTTGCCCAGCCAGCATCCTCACAGGCAACACACGGGTCACAGTGGTTCACAAGGAGGCATTTAAATCTTTGGCTTCAACTCAAACACTAATTTGCTACATGCCTTTTGAGGTGCACATCAGCAGATACCTCAGGCAAGCAAGGTTAGTGACTAAGAGGCAAGGATGTGCTGTGGATGCACCCTGGAAATGCTGCTGTGTTATGTAATGAGGACCCGGGCTTGACGTAAGCATTAGGTCACAGCCTCGAACACATCCCTGCCTCTCCCAGCAGGTTCGGGCTGAGCTGCTGACATGCACAACAGTTTCAGTGTTGCTTTGGTGTCTGCACAACAGGCAAGGCTGAATGCACATGGTTTCACTGCTGTCTTGCCTCTGCTAAACCAAACCAAGGCAGTACCTTGGTTTTCGGGACAAATCAGGGGTAAAGTAAACCATAAAAAGGAGAGAACGCAAAAGGAATTGCTGATAGCAGTTACCGTTCAGTTCAGACAGATGACTGCATTTTATTATCCCTTGCATGGTATCCAGGGGAACCTCAGGAGCTCCCTAGCAACAATATAGCAGGAAAAGGAAGTGTCTTAATTCCTGGAGCTAATGTGTTTGTGCAGGGCTATTGGCCCGTGGGCACTATCTGTCCTGGTTGTAAGGGAATGGAGAGCTGCTACCTCCTTCCACAGTACTGCCAGGCAGCAAAAATGGCAAAAGCTGCAATTTCTGGAACTGAGATAGAGCCAAAGGGAGCAGACATAGTCTAAGGAGCCATGTGATTGATCCTTGAGGAAGGAAATACTTCTCTGGTCATTAACTGAGATGCATGGCCAGTCTGTGTATTTTACAGAATAACGCTGTAACCTAATTGTGACCTCTGCATTCCCCCTGCTCTCCTAAAAACACACCTTTTCAAGTTCCTTTCCTCCTTTTTTATCTCCATTTAATCATCCCTTCACCCAAATCCAATGTTTCCTTATTTCTGAAGATGACATACATAATCCTACCATTGTTTCTCTTACTGCTCTACTCTAAGTGGATCATGAGAAACAGGAGACTATACTCCCTATGTTCCCTCAGGATTGGCTTTGTAAAGGATTTCAAATTTCCTTGATGGCAAAGTTTTCAAAGGCATAATGCAGCCCTCTAAAACAAGAAGACACTAAGGTCCCCTAGGAACTGAGAGACCACTGACACTGGAGACAAATGGCTCCATCTGGAAACGTCACCTTACAAGATTGATTTTAGATTTTTAATTCTGAAATTGTGCTTAGGCATGTTTCCCCTTTATTATATAGGGCATCAGATCATCTTTAATTTCCTCTGCATTTGGGATTTGTTCACCTGATGCTGTTCCCCTGAAAGGCACCAAGACAGGCTGAATTTTGCGTGTGTTCAACTTCAGGTAAAGGCAATACCTGAGAGTTGGTGTGTCTCTCCAGTTCTTCCAGCACTGTGCTTTGTTTCACTTGGCTGGGCTGACACACAAACATCTGTAACCAAAACTGAGCTGTTGACAAAAAACTCCCTTACTCTCTCCTCATAAAATCTTGAAAAAAACCCTACCATGTTGCACTGTTATCTCCACATGCAAGCTCAGTTCTGGGCAGGCATAAGTGCATCTCCTTTCCCAGGAATGAGATCTGTGGGAAGGAGTTCATAGGTGGTCCCACGTGTCTATGGGACGGGTAGTTCCTTTCTTTGCTCTTGGTGTAATTTCCAACCAGAAAGACACACTCTGTTCCAGGTGTCTGCAGCTCTTACCTGCACATGGTAAGAGCTGCAGACACGTGGAATAGAGTGTGCCTTTCTGGTTGGAAATATATGAAGCATTTTGTCTAAAACACTGTGTTTTTTCTCTATATTGTTCTGATGATCAGAAAGGTATGGAGCACTCCCTTTCTCCATGGTATACATTGCTTTCCCCTGTTTTGACATGAAAAGTTTTACTCACTAAAGGAAGTGTGGACGTAGCTGTGTAATTTTGCCATTCTCTAGGGTACTCTGGCTCAAGGAAAATAACATTTGCTTTACCAACCTTTGCTTTACCTCTGATGCACATTGCACTGCTGACACCTTGTCATGGTGTATCTCTCCTCTATTCAACTCTGCTATGGATACCTGTATATTATGCCACTTTCAGCATCAGCAGGCTATAATTTTGCCAGCTTCACAGGCATCCAGAATCTCCTCTGCTCGGTCATTTGGAGACGAATCTGTGTCCCGCCACCCAGTTTGGTGCTATTGCAGCATTTCTAGCCATGATGAGCTGAGCAGAACTTGGGCTGATGATTCATTACTGGAAGAGTGTTGAGCATACAAATGAGAGGTACAATCAGCATTGAGTCTTGCTTTGCATATTTCTGCTCTACTTTGCTTCACCAGTAGGAACATTTCTAAGACCAGCCTGCAATCCTCTGCAGCCCTGATGGCAGGCTCTCTAGTGATGTAGCACTGTAGAAATATCTCTGACAGGCACAGGCAGCGAAAGAAGCCTTGTACTTACTGAATGTGAAGTGCTGCTGGCATGCGCCTGTGCTAAGCTCCTCCTTTCCTGGTGGCCTCTATCAGTGCATTTTATTAGTCAGGCAAGTGAGCAGTTCACACAAAGACTGACAGAAAAATAACGGACATATGCATCTCACTGCCCTCCTCATATAAATCAGTGTGCAATGATGAACCATTATTATTTGTGTGCTTCTAGCTACTTGTAGATGGCCACAATCCAGATTAGATGCTCTCTGTGCCAGTACATCTGATTGTCAATAAGAAGCAGCTGGACTCAGCTGAAGCAAAAGCTTTTTCCTGCATATGACAGAAGAGTGTTGCTAAAGTTGGCTGACTCCCAGACTTTGTAGAATATATTCCAACAAAAATGTTGGGGTTTTTTTTACTAAACACCTTCCATCTCTTTTTTGAAATGTACTTAGAATTTCCTATAATGTATTTGGCAAAGCTGACAGTCAGCACTTTATGTGATCTTCTCTCTTTCTGGTGATATGAGGTAGTTTCTTGTGTAATTCTATTGATTATAGTGATTTTATTCCCAGTTGTCCACATCAGAGATGTCAGAATCAGGACCTGACATTCGTCCATTGGTGGCTGAAAGGCAGGTATAGGTGGAAGGGTGTAAATGTCAGTGAAGAGCACCAAAGGATTAAAATACCAGCCCTGTTGCAGAAAAAAACCTCCTTTTAATGCTTGAGTGGCCAGCACAAATTGGTGGTTCACTGAAACCAGCAACTGGCAGTGTGGTAGACCAGCAACTCACACATTTTCAGTACAGTTGCTCATGCAAGTATTTGAGTGCTTGAAAACTGCATCCAGCTCTGGGAGTCCCAGTAAAGTAAGAACATTGACCTTTTGGAGTGAGTCCAGAAGAGGCCACCAAGATGATCAGATGAATGAAGCACCTCTCCTATGAGGAAAGGCGGAGAGAATCAGGATTATTCAGCCTGGAGAAGAGGCAGCTTCAGGGTGACCTAACTGTGGCCTTTCAGTAATTGAAGGAAGTCTACAAGAAAGATGGAGAGAGATATTTCCAATAGCATGTAGTGACAAGACAAGGAGGAATGACATCAAAGTGTAATAGAATAGTTTTAGATTAGATATAAGGAAAAGAATTCTTTACTTGGAGGGTGGTAAGATACTGGAATAGTCTACCCAGAGAAGCTGTGTTTGCCCCATCCCTGGAAGTGTTCAAGGCCAGGCTGGGTGGAGCTCTGAGCAACCTGGTCTAGTGAAAGACATCTCTGACCATGGCAGAGGTGTTGGAACTAGGTGATTTTTAAGGTCCCTTCCAACCCAGACCATTCTGTGATTCTGTGATTCTATGATTTATAATCTCTTTAGAGAAGCAGATGAACCAGGCTATTAAGCTGCCTCCCAGGTGTTGAAATGGTCTGTTGTCTCTTTGCATTATTGTGGAGGTTGTAGTGGTATTCCTAAGTTGAAGTGGGTAAATGTTTGTTCTGATGATGTACTCTGATGCCCATCTCCTCTGAGCAATACAGTTATTCATAGAAGTGAGGAAATTTAGCACGCAAGAGCTCAGGAAACTTGCTCTTTCCTATCTGGAGCCCTAATTAGAGCAATTAATCACTGCTGCTTCTGCCATCTAAGCTTTCAGGCTAGAATATATTGTCCTCTCTTGTCAGAACAGAAATGTAAAAATGGTTTCCCTTTACCTGACACTTTGCCAGTACAGCCTTTATCAGTGTCTGCCTCCTACCAGCTTCTATCTTTCCTGAGAGCTGGAGCTGAAAATGTAAAGAACAAAATGACGTGACTGTTCCAAAAGAAAGAAGAGGTGTGAAATTTTAAGAGATCAGCTTCTACTCTGTTTACGTGGGTTGTAGCTGGATTTCTCCGCTTGAACTACCTTTCCTGGGAATTTCTTTTGAGTTTCCATATTGCTGTAACAAGGTGACCATTTTTGGGGGCGGAATACCCTGACATTTCCGCTGTAGACAGGGGTTTTTTTTCTGCTTGATGCAACTAAAACTTCCCCTCACAAAATCCCTGCCTATCAAAGTTCTCCAAGTTACCCAGGAGAGGGTGGGATAAGGATTAGGTTGCTTCTGTATATTTTAACTCCGTATCTGCCCCTTGGCTGATCCATCAGTATGTAATTTAACTGGTTAAACCTGTGATTGCCATTCTGTTCCCCCTGCTTCCCCATCTCTCAATGTGCATTAGGTGATAAGCTGTAGGGGCTGGGGATCACATCACAGCATCATGGCCCTCTCCATCTCAAACAACTCTGTAAGTTAGGGGCATCAGTGCTTTAGTCTCTCTTCTGTGTGTTCTTGTGAGAGCGATTCCTCCTCCAGAGAGGAAAGGCATTTCGTTCAGCACCTGACCTGGAGTGCTGCACTCCATGGTGCACTGAGGCCCTCTGCTACTGAAGATCTCACTGGCCTGGAGTGTAAGGTGAGCAGCTGAAGATCTGAACAGTCCCCTGTTTGCCTCTTTTCCTTATGAGACCTGATGAAAGTGGGGTCACCTGCAGACTTGCAGGTTTCCCTGGGGCCCCGCATTGAGTGTGACCAGGGAAGAATCAGGTTCCAGAATCCATGATGCTGGAATTGCCTGCACTTCTGCCGAGATTTAGTGGCTGAGTCGGGGAGCTGGTGCTCTGCTGCAGTGCCAAACAGAATGGGTGAGCTTGGCTCTGCAGTGGCAGTAGGAAAGATGAAGATGGCCATCTGTCCACAGCCAGCATACACATTTTTGCCACACACACACAAGAATGAAAACTCACAATATGTAGCTATGAACTCGGTAGGCATGGGACTGCATGCCTAGTCTAGCCATGTATACAAGTTTTGGAATAGTCATCTGGAGACTTGAAGCATTTCCAGCTGCATGTATAAGGCAAGTTGAAATTCATGTTCTTGTTAGCCTTTGCTAACATTATGAATGGTCTGACAGCAGCATTGTGAAATATCAATTTTCTTTTGGTGTACTTTCTGCTGCTTCCTTATCAGTCAGCTTCAAAACCTCTTACAATGAAGCAATTCTCTGAATCTAGATGTTAACACTAATGTTTGTCTTTTTTCTGCCCTTGATGAAAAATTAATGAACTATGAATGAATCAACAGTTCTGCCCTGTTTATGCTTTTTTTTTTCTTTTCATGCTTGGATGCCAAGAGGCATTTACTGAAACAGGGGAAGGGTTGCTTTTTGACTTTTGAGATAAATTGGTCCAGGAAAACGTCCAACAGGGATCCTCATTGTTAGACCTCTGGATCTTGTAGACCTTAAGCAGATAAGAACTGCCAGAGCCTTTCAGTGTAGGACAGCCCAGAGCAGCTCATAGCTCTTGTAATGTGCCAAACACCGTTTGTTGCTCATTTCTATTTATTGCTCCAGCAGCTGATTGAGCAATTCCGTACACCATTAGGAGTCTCTACCCCAAAGCATGGAGGCAACAGAGAGTTTGCATTTTGCCATCCCGAGCCTGTGTGCGCACTGTTCCTTTGGAGAAGTTGCTAGAAGGAGCAGAGGATAAACACTGAACCCAAGACACAACTTAACACCTCTGTTGCGAAGATCTACGATTTGATCAGTTTCATTTTGTTGGATGGGAAGAGAAGGGGAAGCGTTAAAGACAGTCCTCCTCTCCCCGTTCCACTCGACTTGAACATCTTGTTTTAGCAAAAATGACCCAGAAGCAGTTCCCCAGATGCAGCCAAGGTCCCACCGCACCCCAGGACCATTAGCAAGTCTGGAGCTTTGGCACTGTGACAGCCACCTGCCCTCCTCTTTCTTGTAAGGCGGAACAGCGTTCCATCTGGGCTGCAGCACATCTCTCCCACCCTCCCTTGACACGTGCACAGAACGGCGCCACAGCGCCCAGACCCGCAGGGGGTCAGAAGCTCCCTGCACTCCCCGCATCCAGGTCCTGGCTTAGGGCTGTCACGAGAGACAGCTGCTTGCTCCCACCCACAAGACAGAAGGGTCCACTGCAGAGGGGAACATGAAGCTCAAAATGCACTAAACAATGGTCCAGGTAAACCTGGATGATGATGGTGCCTTTCAGTAATTTTCTGGGAGCTCTCCAAGAACCTCACTGAAGAGGAAGTCTCTATGCTAGCCAAATGCATTTCTGTGCAGCTATCTGCTTCCAATTCGTTGAGAGAACCACCCTTATGTTCCATTCAGGATAACAAACCATATTTCTTAGCAACAGTTTCACAAAGAGCTGTATCAGAATGTCTTCCTTTTAGATTTAGAGCAAAAGATGAATCAGAAAGCAGTGTATGATTTTTTTTCAACCTTAGAATCTTATTTTGGTGGTAGTAATTTTTTCAACTCCTAGTAATTTTGAGTGCCCAGGTCAGGAGTCTCTGCTCCTGGAATTAACATCCCCTTTGATTACACACCAAAAGATTTTGGACAGATGAAGTATTTTTCAACACTTACATTTCTTTTTCCTCTGTTTTCCCAGGAGTCTAATTTAGGTGATCTGCATACACCAGTACCTTCTGTGTCATTCAGGAAATGGTAAATATTCCAAAATGCAATTTTGGAATGCAATGAAATTTCTCAGTGGCTCTTTTCCTTCTAGTGAAAGCATGAGCTTCTTTTGGCAGGACTTTTCCACGGTTCTAGAAGCCATCAGACCTAGAGGTAGCATGATCAGCCTCCACTCATTTCCACCACTGACAATCCCTTGTGAGGGCATACATTTTAATCATGAATGGATGGCAGCTGCATAGACCTTAAGACTGTACATACCTCATCCAAAATCCACGACTGACTGGCTGCCTGGAACTTTCCTTTTTGTAGCACAACTTTGTGCTGTTGCCTCCTTAATTTGTGAGGAAATGCCAGAATTTCAATGTTGGCAAATAAGGCCTCATCTGTACCACGTCAAATTCCTTATATGACCTCTACAGGAATTGGTGGCACTCAGTAATTTGTAGGACAGCTCTACTTAATCTCCCTAAATTTAATAATTTAAATGCTTGGATATTTCACTGAGTATTTTTGTGAGATGAGCTTTCATTTAAAATGTAGAACCTGGGAGAAAACGCAAATTCTGAAAGAACCTTCTCTAAACCTAAGAATTAGGTTTCCAAAAATATAAACCCTGGAAAATAATCCTTTTAGATATTATAGGTATTCTTCCATCCTCAAATCTTAATATAAAACCAGTGAATGCTTTGGAACGTTTAGTCCTCTGAACCCATTAAGAGGATCATGATAAGCTTTCTCTCCTCCCACACTTCATCCTCTGCTAACAATGGCCATAGAGGAGACAAACTGGTGAGGATGCTTGAGGTATTTAGTAGGTGTTTAAATCCTACCTGCTGTAGTGAAACAAAAGATTCATTTGCAAGGACCATGAAATGAACATCCCCATCAGACAGACCCATGCCAGAAGAAATTCGTAAGTGGAACCCTGGGGACTTTTGCTATGTTGTATTGCCATGGGAATACATCTACTGGATATTTTTCACTTGGGACACTGATTTTCTGTGGTCTGGTGATGAGTCAGTATGTGTTTTTCACTAGAAGTGTTTTCTTCCATAAAGCTTATGGAGGTCTTCTAGATACCTAAAATTCCATTACCAAAGTAGTGGCAAACTGCAATGTCATCGTCACTCCTTTCTTAAGGTTAATTTGCTGAAGTTTAATACACTTGGGTCTGAAAAAGGAATGAAAGAGGACAGCAAGACTTTCTTCTCCTGTAAAGGAAATACACCGAAGAGAGTCTTACAGCTTCTTAGATGACTTGATCTTCAATTACAGACTATCTAGGATGACATCAGGGAGACACAGCCATAAACTTCAACTGAACTTCACCATGTGTGCCTAAACAGTGAGTAGGAAGTACATAGCACAGCTGGCCAGTGGAAACCGAGGCAGTTACTTAAATCATATTTTTAGAAGACCAATTTGAAGATTTCACTATTTGAAAGCTATAGAGGGAAAGAGTTTCAGAACTTGTATTGTAAGGATAAGAACATACAAATCCCATGCACCCAACTTAAAATCTCAGATTTCTTGTAGTTACTTTGTTTGGGCAGTGCCTCCTTTAGGGCAGGAAACACTGTATGCTGAATTGTTGCAACATATAATTGAAGTGTTTCCCCACAGCACTCCATTAGCCTGTGGACTTCCTGAACCCCACCTTTTATCTGCTAAACTGTTATTAGATCAGCTGTTGCTGGTTCTGGAACATATACTGAGAGCTAGTCACATGCCATTAACTACTGAGTGATAATTAAGAAATTTAAAAGCCAGACAGTGATCATGCCGAATTCAAACTTTACCCTTATGCATTTTAATAGGAAATATGAGCCTGTATTAAGGAGAGGTATCTCTAGCACGCTTATACAGTGCCATCATAGGAAATTAACAGATTTTTACCAGCGGCCTTCACCTAAAATATCTGAACATCCTATAACTGAAAAATACCTTACTTATGGAAATGGATTCAACTTCATGGTAAAACCTGGGATTTTATATCATGGTTCCACTTGTACCAGTTGTAAGTCCCTCAAAAACAAATTTTTGTAATGAAAATGGTAATGAAATACCAGTTTCAGTTGTACTATTAGACATCCATCTAAGACAATAAGAATATGAAATGAAGAGCATTAGGCTTTTCTTACAGGATATGCTGTGCTTTAAAACTTATTTTATTGATCCTAAAGTTACAAGATCAATTACTGACATTTTGTTGAGGATCAATCTTGGATTAAATGGCAAAATGAAGAAAAGGTTTTCATATGTACTATATCCAAAAGCAGAAACAGATTGCCGTTCTCATGTGAACATTCAGAAACCTTTTCTGGTTATTAAACAGTATGTCTGAAATATATCTAAGTTATACCAGCCGCCATTGCGCTTTTTGGTGAACCAAAGAAGTCCTACATTGAAATCAAACTTCGAGTAAAATCTCTACTACTTTAATACAATTTCCTTCTAACATCATATTTTTCCTGTTTTTAGATTCATATATATTCTGTCTGTCTATTACAATGCAAAGTATAAGTAACAGATTTAAGCAAGGATGTTGGAGTGTGAAAATAATTCATGTGAATTGCTAATAGGCTGGTGGGAATACATTTTTTCCACATGAAGGCAAATCCTGTCTCATCAAAGACAGCAGACTTGATTTTCCACCATTTCATCCCTTGACTAGCCACTATCACCTGCATAAGGGGCAGAAAAGCTGAGAGCAGTCTCTACTAAATCAGTACTCCACTGTGACCGAAACAGCAGTATTGCACCTATTCTTCCCTCCCTTTGAACAGATGTGAGTAAAGCTGGAAGCAAATTAAAACAACAAGCCATGGGGTAAAAAGGAGTCATTACTTCAGGTAGGCAAAATGGAGATTTGATAGCATATATACGTTTCTCTTCTGTTCTCACTGGTTTTGCTACTTAAGGTAAAAGCCTTGCAGTCAACACCCTCCAGTGACATGAATAGATTGGGTTTGCATTCGCCTCAACAATCCTGTGATAGAAAAGGGGAAACGAAGGGACAGTATGAGTCCTCTCAGGTAATTAAGCTCCAATGCTTCCCACACCAGCCTATTTTCAATTTCGGCACAGTATAGTTTATACACTCCAACATTATTGCTCAGAAGATAGAATGATGATTCAGGTTTACTAAAAACAGCTTCACAATACTGCAATCATGCCTGTGAAGCTTCATCTCGTATCCTGTATTTATAAGTTTCTTCTCACTGAGAAATAAATTTGCGTGGTGTTTTGTGTTTTATCAGAAAAGTTAGTCACCAGATACCTGAAACACTGATATACCATCTTTAAGAAAACATGGCTTGTTTGGTCAATTTGCCTGCCAAATTTTTTTCCTGCTTTTAAAAAAATGTGTACGATACCATAGGTGACCTCCCTTAATACTGCTGTCAATGCAAATCACAAGTAACCGAGAAATAATATGCCACTGCTGCATCCTGTCATGCCAGAAGATCAAGATTACTTTGAAGATTATTTAGAGTAGGTGTTACATATCATTTGTGCCCAGATCCACTGAAGTCAATGAAACGACGCCTACTGGCTTCTGTGGGAGTCTGACTTGGACATTATTCTGGCAATCTGTCCACCACTAAATTAAACTATTCTAGGGGAAAAAAGCCCAAATGAAGAAAAGTAGTAATTTGGGAACTAAAATTGAGCCACAAATAAATATTCTAATTCAATGACATCCTGAAAAGACTTAAATAAAACACAAACACACTTACACAGGCGTGTACACACACATACATACAAAAAAAAGTTATGACTTTAACAATCTTAAAAATCCATAGTCTAAAGTTGTTTACATTTAAACAATTGAGTATAATAGGTAGCTTTCTTGACTTTCCATTTATTTCCCTGAGCACTGATCTTTGGAACATCTGGAGTTTCAGAATTGTCTAGTTCATAATTTCTAAAATAATTATCTTAAGTAAAATGCTGCCTTTTAATGACAAAAATCAATTAAGTAAAACTAGGATAAAACCTCCATGAACTACAATGTATATAGCCAATTTTTTTAAAACCAACAACGGTTATTACATATCTGCATCTGTATTTAGGCACCTATCTAGCTGGTCCGTTCTTCAGAATCACCCTGCAGTCTATTTAATTCAGTATTGGGTACTATACTGTCTCATGAACTCATCTATTTGGAGACCCACAAAAGGATTTAGCCTCCCTGCTTTAGTTACTCATTTCGCAAAATCTCATTTGTATGAGCAATACAGCATGTTATGGAATTGGTCTTATGCCTAAATCAGTATTACAGGCAGAGATTACAGGACTTCCCACTTTCCCACAAGGGGTTAAGGAGGTGCATCTGCAGAGAGGCAGCATAAAACCAATCTTCAGTACTAAAATGGGACTTAGCTAGGGCATATGTTTTAGACTGGCATTCCACACCAAGAAATCTGCTGGCCAAAAGGAGCTCTATTTTAAATTTCTGCTATTTAGAACTACTTGACAAATTGGCAACTGCTGCTTTTCACCCTCTTCTTTAGATTAGAGTTTGAATTGTGAGCTTCACAGACATCAGTTTGCAACTTTAAGACTTCTCAGGCATTCTGCATTTTAGATTATACAAAGTGTGCAAGTCAAAACATTTTAGAAAACAACAGTGCAGAGATATTTGAATATTTTAGGATGAAATCTCTCCAGTTCTAAGACTGCAAATTACGTCAGCCTCTCTGCAGCTAAAAAGTTCAAAATAATTTTCCATGAACCACAGAAATAGACTGTAACTTTGCATACCCTTAACTCTCTCTCCATTCACTCTCCCCTCCCTCTTCCACCTTCCCCCCCACTCCCCACCCCCTGGGTAGCTGATACACTGGCATTATGCAGCAGGCTCCAAACACAGGATCAACAAAAAGGTTATTTTATAATACTTCTTTTCAATGTGCCTTAACTGGAGGAGGGGGTACTGAACCAAATGCAACCAGGAGAGCTGCTTTTTGGTTCTTGGTGCAATGTGAAATCAAGCCTTTGTCTGTTCTCAAACGATGTAATAGAATATGCCATATCTGCTTCTCTTTAATTATCACTTCTTTACACTATCTGATACTGGCATTCCAGAGCAGAATCCAAAAGGAGGATTTAGCACTTTTTCCTCTTTGCAGAAACCCTTTCTAATACCTCGAAGTTCATGAGGAGTTAACAGCATATGGTCCCATTACTTCTCCCCTCCCCCTTTTAAGAAATTAGAGTGGCCTTTCTTTAAATAAACAAACAAAACAAACAAAAAAATTCTTAGCTTTAGAATAGGAGTATAAATACTGTTCTGAAAACACATTTGGTAGATGTCTTCCAGGATGGTTTATATATATTTTTTTATCCTTTAAAACTGTGACTACTGCACCAGTTAAGGCTGTTTACAATACATATATTTTTCAAATAAAACTTTTAATATTCAAGCTTACCAGATTGATGAATTGTAACAGGTAAAATGGAGCTCTTTACAAGGTAAACCATATAGTTGTACAAAATAGAATTATACCCTTCACCTGTGCAAAACAAAAAGAAATCCTGCCTTGCATTAAAAACACAGAACCTGTTTACAAAAAGGAATGTGTACTACATTTGGACTTCCTTTTAACTGCCATATCCTAGCAACATCTCAGTTATTTTAGTAAAGGAACTAATCATCAATTTTAAACTGCAGTGAATTTACCAAACATTTTCACTATAGACTTCTGAAAGCTTTTACAGTAAGAAGTTATCAACAAAAGCAGGCACGTTAGTGTACAAAAACGTTGTTGATTTTTTTCCTGTTTCTTTTTCAAAGTGCAGGTTTTTCTCAATGTGCATCTTACAAGACCAACGAATGTTTTAACTCACTAAATCTTAAAACAGAACTCAATTCTCCCAAGGAGTAGTGTAAACGTTAAAGATCCCCAATACACCTCTAGTAAACGTGACACAAATGTCTCTGCGTTGTTTAGAAATTTAGCTCTTTTGAGAGGTAAAGAAGCTTCATGACACCTTTTCCTTACACTGGCTGGTTATCATAAATGGGTAACTCTGGACTGCTAAAGCTGGAGACTGATGAATCACTTGAAGGGAACTAAACTTGGCTACAGAGGAGAGGCGGCGGGAGGGAACCAACCCTTAGGCGTTTCTTGCGCAGCCTTCAAAAAATTCAGCCGCCGGCGGACGAAGGGTCGGTGTTGGGGAGGGAACGGGGGGAAGGAAGGGGAAAGCAGGGAGGCAGAGAGGAGAAGCTTCCGCAGAGCCAGAGGCACGGCGGCACGCCGCCCGTGTTCCGCTGCGCCCGCGGCGGCGGGACCATCCCGTCGGTGGTGCGGGAACTGTCCCCGAGCCCCGCGGCTGCGAAGTGCTGGCGGGCCCGCTCCCGGTCCCGGGGCAGGTCCCGCTCCCGGTCCCGGGGCAGGTCCCGCTCCCGGTCCCGGTCCCGCTCCCGGCTGTCACGGCGATCCGGGGGCCGGGCGGGGAGCCGAGCGTCCCGCCGGCGGTCGGCGCTAGGTGCCGTGAGCGCAAGGCTCCCCGGGGTAGATTTCCTCGTAGGCGGGGGGCTGCTCGCTGGGCAGCGGGTAGCAGTAGGGGTAGGAGACGTTGAGCTCGGGGTCCATGGGAGAGTAGCCGGGCAACTCGACGGAGGGATGTCCGCCGCAGTGCACCTCCACGCCAGCCTCGTCGAAGACGTGGAAGACGCCCACGTTGATGTAGGAGACGGCCTGGAAGGGGCAATCCCCGGGGCTGAGCTCGGGCTCGCCGCCGGAAAAGAGGGAGCCCTGGCTGTGGCGCGGCGCCCGCCGCCCGCCGCCGCCG
>WBMZ01006084.1:0-45723 GCA_013400975.1 Atrichornis clamosus
ATCTGCCTTTCAGACTAAGACAAACATTTCTTTGATTCTTTCTATTTCACTAAATTAATATATGAGCAACATGGGGATGCTTGTTTGTTCACATATTTGGACTGGTGGTCCTCTTTTGGTCTCCCAGCACCCCTCTGGATCAAATCTCTGCTCTTTATTCTGTCCAGCATTCACCTCCTCAGCTTACTACAACCTGGAAATCTGTGGGTGATGCATTCTGTATTAACATTCCTGTTCATAATGGAGCCATGAGAAAATCATTCCCAAATTCCATTTGTTGCCCAGTGTTCAGGAGTTTGATCACAATCTTTTGGGACCATCAGTCTAAGCAGTTTTCAACCCATCTATTTGTTTTGGAGTACTGATTGCCTCATAATCTTACTTGTTTAAGGTGGAAGCAATTTTTAAGTCAAGGGGCTTCAGTGTTTAGAGCAGGATTCGTGGTAACTTGCCTCTTTTCCTCAACTCTGTTAGAAGAATAGGAGGACTTGTTAGTCAATCTGTAAACAGAAGAGCACAGGAATGTTGATTTTTCTGGCAAATGTTACCTTTGCATTTACTTGAAGATGTTGTAAATGCGCAGAAGTGGTATGTTTTCCATTAAAATGGCATGAGGAGCTCAGAGCCTTTAAGCACAAAACCATTTAAGTCTGATCTCATTTCTATTGTAGGTGATCGTTGTTGTGCTCACGGAGATTATTAATTTGCAGTTAATGCAGCAATCACCATCATTGTCTTAGTCTTTTCTCCCCCATCCCCTCTCTCCCAAATAATCAATTTTCTTTACTTCTTTGTAGAGTAATGTGCTTGTCTGTTCAGACTCATCTGAAGCGCTTTGTTCAAGTGACTCTGCAATCTCCTTGCTGTTAATATCCCTCTCCAAATACCTCTCCATAAGACATACAGCAGCATCTAGGATTAAGTACAAATTAAATGTTGTCATTAATCCAGATCAGCAAACAAAAAAACCAATAACCCTGAATTTGCACCTTCCTTGATCTTTTTTATGCCAGAAAAATAAGCTGTTAACATGGTCTTTTCCTTTGTTCACGACCTTTGAATACAAATACAGCAGAAGTAATTCTTCTAAGAACTACATGCTCTTCTTCACTCCCTTCATGCACCTGAACAAAGCAGTTTTCAGCACTACTATTGCTTCTCTCACTTTAGATCATGAGATAATTTCATATAATGAAGTTTCAAAAGATCTTCACTGTTCTACTTTATCATATTCACTTTTTTGTCATAATGGTATTCAGTATTTATTGTGTGAGAGTTGCAGTAGCATTTTATTCTACCTGAAAAATGATCTAGTCAGTCCAGCCGTCCAACCATGAAAAACATTATGTCTCATTATAGTTGAATGAGTAGTAGAGAACTAAGGCACAAAATTGACAGATCAACACTTAGTGACAGCCCAAGATTGCATTGTGTCAAAAAAAAGCAGCTGTTTTTTAGAATATAAAACCACTTCCGTTTCTCAGAAAAGTTCTCAGAGTGGGGTGTAACCAACAGTTAATGTGAGATGGAAAGTTACTGACTAGTTTGAGTTTTCTCTTCCAGTCCACTCACTTCTGAGGGTGATTGTTTTTATTCCAATGGAAAAGTCGTATGTTACTATGACATAATTTCTTTCAAACTTTTACAGGAAGCTTTGCGTACTTATTAGCCACTGTGCAAGATGCATAATTTATGTCTTAAGAGGCTTACGTACATACAGTTACTGAAAACCAGATTATTTTAACCCTTACTGAATGTTTTTCACACACACACACACATATATATATATATCAACACTTCCATCTCAGTTCCATATGGTGCAGTCACTCAGTTCTGTGTTGCCCTGTGCTCTTCTATGGAATTCCATGGACAGGAGATGGGAGCTATTCCTCAAGCAAGCCCAAAACAGCTAGAGCTTTCCTAACAGAAGTCATCTCTAAATGTGGATTTTCATGGCTTCCATTCATTTTGGTAGCTCCTCAAAGCACTCTGTTTCTTAGCAGAGATATTGGACAAATCCTGGACTAAGTCTGCAGGGAGTGCTTAAGCTACTTGTGAATTGTTTTCCTCCATAGGAATTTTTTGAAATAACTAGAAATCCTGGACTCATAATCTGGTATAAGACATAAAGAGATGCACCAAGTCATGTGGCAAAGGACTGAGTCAGTCAGCAGTGGTGTCAGGATAAGACTCATGAAAGGACAACCCTGAGAGTAATTCCTTGAGGTTAGTGCGTAGTCAGTGACACACAATCCAAAATTGTCATAGTTTTCTCTAAGAACTGGGCACAGAAGGGGAAAGTAGAAAATGTCTAGAACTTTGAAGAGTTATGTGTGTCTGCAGTGATTTGATTTCCTAAAAATCTCTTTACAGCGATTATCAACCTATGGTGAGAAAAACACCCCACTTCATCTTGTGACTACTACTCCAACTGCTGTTCCTCTTTTGAAAATCTCTGATACTTTAAAAAGTCTGAGTTATGAGATTGTATGGATAGTGAAGCTGATGCACTGGAAAGCAGAAATATTTTATTTTCAAAGCTCTTATAGAAAAATCTTTTAAAATTCAGAGGCATGAACCATTTCCTATTTTTGAATAGCAGAGATGATTTGGGTCATTACTCAGAACTTCTAGCCCTCATAGAAGGATTATTTTTATTAAACTCAAGAAGAGTCACCTTTCTTTATTTTTCAGGAGGAGAAAGCATGCCCTTGAAATAATAAATTATTATTATTATTATTCTATTATTATTATCTAAATTATTATTAGAGTATACCAGCATACTCTACTGCTGGTATACGGATTTTATGTCTGCCTGTAACAGAGGTTGATGACTTTGTGCCATAGCAGACTTTCATGAAAATGAAAGGTTGAATGAATATATGAGAACACTGCAATAAATCAAATACTGTAGCTCGTATCTTAATGATATAAAAAGCTCCACACTCTATGGTTGTTAAAAAAAGAACATAAGGGAGAGGAAGTGGACATCGTAGAAGAGTAACACTTGAATCATCTTATCATGGTACAGTGGAGAGCATGATGGCTGAGAAATCAACCAGGGTTAGGAGATGCTTTTTCTTCATCAGAATAGTTAGGACTGTGGGATTTTAAATCCTGAAAATGAGTTAAAGATTGAAAAGGGCTCAGAAACAGTCTATGGAACTGTGGGTGAAAGTACATCACCTTTGAGAAGTGACCAACAAAATCCGCAGAGTTCTCTAGTTAGACTGAAATACTTTAATGCAGTAGTAGTATTTTATCTGTCTTTGTACAGTAAAGAGATTTTGTTGAAGCGAAACGTTTAACTGAGAAATCAGAGGGTTGTTTGATACTTTTGAGAGCTAAACAGGAAAGACCAGAGTAGTGGATGCTGTGTCCAAAAAAACACTGCATTGGTGGTTTTTTTCCTTTGATTTTCGTCACAGACCCAAAAGTCATTGAAAGAGACCTTGGAGTTTATAGGTGGCAGACAAATGAATTTAGGCCATCCAAGAGCTCATACTTGAAAAGGATGAAGAAGACCTTCTATTTATATAGGAAAAAAAAAATGAAATCTGTAAAATGAAAAGGAAAGCACAGGGATATCTGCACTTGTGTTTGAGATGCAATTTGCTTAGACTTTACCAAAGGATCCTTTCATGCCACACAGCAGAGTTTTCAATGAGAAAGGGAGTCTCTGCAGCTGTGTAAACTAGGATGTCAAATGGCTTTTGGGCAGGCTTGTTCAGTTAGTCCCCTACTCCAGAGCGACACTGTGTGAGAAACAGAGATGAGATTTCTTCTTCACATCTGGAAGAATGAGGTAGAGAATTGTAAACACGGGACGCAAGGGAGACAAAGCCACTTTAAATGCATGTTACATTTCCTTTCCAGTAAAGGAAAATAGAAAACAAAGCTAAAATCCCTCCAAGGACTGTTTGCCTGAACAAACATATGCCAATATGCCAGTGTGTGACACCTTAAGATACTATGAATTGCTGCAGATAACTAAAAAAGTATAAAAAGGAAAAAAAATTGAAAAAAACTTTAAAAATTAGTCAGGTAAAGAACATCAGATAAAAATGAAGAAACTTGTTACAAAACCCCAAGCAACCAAAATGATTTTTCATCACCCCGTGAAGCTTTTAAAAGCCTATTTAAAATTTGCATGGCAGATAACTTCGTACTGGGAAGAACTGTCTGATTTAGATTTCTTTTTGAGAAAGGCAACAATTTCCAGCAACTGCTGATAATATTAAATAGAACATCTTTGGCAAGTTATTTTAAGAATTCTAGAGTGTTTTCTTCTCATTGTCTTCAAACCCAGATACACAAAGTATAATTAAATCATATTGTGTGCTTTCCTAAAAAATTCTGTTTCATCCTCGTTTCTTTAATAGATGAAATTCAGAGCTTCTTTCAAAGACATCAAACACACATCTTTTTCTCTGCTTATGAGGAGGTTCTCTTTATAATTTTAGAAAATATTTATCAAAACAGGAGGAGAATAGCAAAATAGAGGAGTGAACTAGATTACTTGTGTTACTAAATATAAATGCTTTTTCACATACCTAGCGATAGACTAATTCAGCTGTAAGCATAATGCCACATCATGGCCAAAATTAAAAAGAATGAGAAAGACGCAACGCTGGCCTAAAACAAAGTCATAGTTTCCACAGGACTACTCTTCAGCAAAGTGGAGTACCTCTGTTTACTTCAGACTATAATGAGACATTCTTGTAGCTGACAGAGCAGCAAAGATTCCCTGTGAAACCCACAGAGTCTCTGAGAAGCAATGAAAAGCATATAGAGAAGGAAAGCAGACCTAGCTTCAGCTGAGAAGCTACTGAAGCAAAGAGCACAACCTTCCCCATCAGGTTTTCTGAGTGTAGTTATATGTGT
Organism: Atrichornis clamosus; assembly: GCA_013400975.1. NCBI lineage: Eukaryota > Metazoa > Chordata > Aves > Passeriformes > Menuridae > Atrichornis > Atrichornis clamosus. Next base: position 4,885 of record WBMZ01006084.1, read on the forward strand.
GGCTTTCATCTCTTGGGAAGTACAAGCACTGCTAAGTCCTGAAAGATTTTTATTTAAAAATAACTCTTAAAAGCATCTCTCTATATGGTTAGCTAGCAGTGTGAACAGGATTTTCTGCAGTGAAGTATAACAAGCTTCTTGTAAGGGTCATCAGCTTTTTTCCCACCTCTCCCAGTATAAAGCCCACACAAATGACAGTTAGCAAGGTCACTAAAATTCAGGCAAGTTACTTTTTGCATTAAAGTGATTAAAATCACTCTAAGACAGAAGAGAGTAGTTTTCAATGCTAGTCACAGAAGACAGGTAATTACATTTCATTTAATTTACAGGATAGAAAAGAAAATCAAGGATGAAATATTATAGGTCTGTTTAACTATCAGGTGTGGCAATGTGCTCCCACTGCTTGGTATATTAAAGTACCTAAGTACTTTATATTAGACAAGCAAGCAATTTAAAGGCCAGCGATGTTTTAGTTCAGTTCAATTCTCCCATATAAAAAAATATTTTCTTTACATTTTGCCCTTCCTCCCAGAGACTATTTTCCATACATAGTGGCATAGAATTAATGAAAAAAGCAAGCTGAAATCTTTCCAATGCTTTTAGAAAGTCAATGGCATGAAGGGAAATTTTGTTGGAAGGTTTGTGATTTTCAAACAGTCTGTGGCTGTCTGCAGATCATGTATTTGCAGAAATAACAGTCTGTCGCTTTTAATCACTGAATTTTTTATAAAGTGTTTGATATGTTCATTTGAAGGAATCAACTGAGCATGGAACTCCATTGTCATAAACATTGGGAAAAATACAATCTCTTCCTCAGAGGACAATAGTCATCTCAGAGTGGATTGAATATTGTAAGGAAAAGTAATCCTTGCCTGGCCTCTAAAATCTCAACCTAAATGACAAATTTGTACTGCAACCAGTCTCACAAAATAATTAATGTGTTGCAGTTCTCACTATTCCTATTAGTTCAGAGCACTTGCCAGCTCTAGAGACCAACTTGAGTCAAAATTTTAAAAGACAAGACATTTACAGAAAAGGTCAAACTTCATAGGATGCTTAGCTCTGTAGTATCTTTTATTGGCTCCATCATGTGACATTTTCTATCCTAAACAGGGTTACCAAGCCAACACTGCAGAGGTCAATGGCAGATACAATTAACCAGCTACACTTCGGAACAAGTTTCTTGAAAAGAAGCACTACTTTTATAAAGCTAGCAAACTCTCATGAATATTCTAGTCTAACTTGGGGCTTTTTACTGATTTCTTTTATGCTTTCTGGCCCAAGGTGTCTCCCTTCTTCAGTGTTTGTAAGGTAAGTTTCTTAACTTCACTATGGCTTATTGTTCAGATTGCTTCTTTGAATTTAGACAGTAAATACACTTTACCTTTTCATGTCTGAATTCCATTCATTTACTATTTTGAAAGGAATTAAAAGTGGGGATCGGCTTACTACCTTATGGCTGGATAAAGACATCAGCATTTCTCACTCTCCCATTGCTACATTCATGCAAGAATTGTACATTCTCCTCTTAAGTTATTTCACATACAGCAGGGATCATAATTTTTTCTGACTCTACCGGGGTTTCCCATTCAGGCTGATACACTTTCTGGAACCTGTTAGAACTTTTACTTTTAAATCTTCATTTGAATAAGCTCCTTTTCTGAAATACCAATTCAGTTTCCTAAGTTCTTCTCAACCTCTTGGAAGCTTATTCTAGAGAATGTAAAGTAAAAAAATACTATAAAACTTATTTTTATTTTATTCTCTATAGTAATGTTCTGAAACTTTTTAATTACATCATTTTTAGAAATGCAGTGTCTTCTGCTGAATATATTGCTAAAACTCACCTGATATACGGAAATATGTTGTAAATGATGCAAAATGATGTAAAATGATGTAAATCAATGACAAAATTTTTACAAATTCATTAAATACCTGTCTCCAGAAGTCTATCTTAGTTATAATTAACCAAAGTCTGATTATGTTGGCCATTTCTCATTTAGTCTAGGAAATAAAAAATAAAAAAAAGACAGAGTAAACTCTGAAGTATATGTTTATATTCAATTTTCCAAATAACTGAAAAACCAGTAATTCATCCTTAGTGACAAATTTTATAATTATTCCCTTTTTTATAAAAGCATCAATTTACAGTTAACAAGACAAACTTTTGCCAAATATAGCACTGTACTCTTCAAAGCAATACAGAATAAATGAACTGAAATTATGTGTCCCAAGAAACTATTCAACTTTATGTAAATACTGTAAGACTGATGGTTTGGGATGAACACACAAATTCAACTAATGTGCATATTATTCCCTTTGAACCTTCTCTTGGCATAAAGCTGTAATTGTGCACATGAAATAGAAGCTTTGTATTAAGTTCAGCTTCTGTTTGTCAAGGTAAGAGTTTTCTTAACTTCTCTTTGAACTGATTTAATGCAACCCTTTATAAGATCTTTGTCACAGGTGGATTGGGAGTTTCAGACAATATTTATTAGGGAAGCCCTCCTGTTGAGTCATGAGGTGCAGAAAGGACCTCCTTGTTTCTAAGCTCCTTCTCAAAAGGGAGTTTAGGTGCAGCTGGATCCAATCTTAGGCCCAGACTTTGTGAACAGTTTAAGTAACTTTGTCCTGTAGGATTAAAGATGGCAAACCAGATTTATACAAAATGAATTATTTATTATGACAAATGATTAGACAAAAGATCTTAGTCAGAATTATTTACCAGATGGTATAAAAGCTAAAACTACTAGTAGTGTACAGTATAGTGCAATATATCAATTATATTAAAGCAGTTATACTAAAGTTCACAAAAAGGAACTTGTTGTTAATTTGTTGAATTGTTGAATTGTTAAGTAGAGATCGATGTAACTCACCACACCAACACTAGTGGGCACATCTCTTTCGCTCAACCTCGAGGACTGTCCTTGGGGAGCATCCCCCCTTCAAGGGAGAAAACTTCATACACACATTCCAAGAAGGAATATGTTAGAAGAACCTACCTTAAGAAAGTGGACTGGACTTTTATAGTGTAATGTGACTGACTGACAGCCATATATCTCCAGGTCAGCTTAGTAGCTTATCTGTCAAATCTTTGCCTTACTATGAGGATGTTAGCTTGGGACTGATGAGCCAGACTGGTTTAGCACAATTCAATGCCAAAACCAGCACGAGCCCCATCTCAGCCCACCACTTATAGCTTGCAAAATAGGGCATTCTTTGAGTTGTTTGACCACATTCCAAGGGTGAAGAGTCCTGATACATTCTTTTACTGCAAATTCAGATAAGGACAAGTATATTAAATTATTCAGTACAGATTAACAGTCTTTCATAAAATATTTTATTCACTGAAAAATACTAGCTCAAATTGGCCAAAATGATCAATAAAATTAATGAAGTATCATTAGTGCATTCAGCCAAAAATGTTTTGTAGCAAAAAAATGCATTTAAAGATGCTTTCTTTTCCCACTTCAAAATTTGCATATTAAAATTTAGCAAAATTTATTCTAAAAGAGCTAATTAAGAAAAAAGGTTTCTTCTTCAGTTATAGTGTTTTGGCAAATTCCAATTCTCTTTTTTCTGCTCTGAAGTTCTGGTTCAGCCATTAGAGATTTAGGAAGCAAGTTGGGTTTTTTCCCCACATCTTCCTCCCCTGTGTGAATAAACTTAAACTGCGTACTTAATACCAATGTTTAGACCCTAACTAGCCATTGCATAACAGCGCTCTTTTGTCTGGGGGAGGGTCAGTGCTGCACCAGATTTTAAATATCAGGCTACAAGACTTCTGTATCAGTAACACAGAACAATGAGGTGGGGGCCAACAGACTTTTCCAAACTGAAACAAAGGTAATTTAATCCAAATCCCTCTGGGGAAAAAAAAAGAAAAGTGAACACCTTCTTCGACTCAGCTCCCAGAAGAGGATTAAAAAGCAAGTAGCAACAAGCATCTTCACTAAAAAGTTAAAATGTCCAACTCCTTGGGCTACTTACTAATCATTAAGTTTCTCCAGTCATTACTTTTTGTTCTTCTGCTGCACTCACCTAAAAAAAGATGTGTCTTGATACTGGATATTCAAATAGCTATTCTAGATATTTCCTGTAAGATAAGTATTGAAGAATTTAATGAAAAAAGTTTCAAGTTAAAATTCAGTGAAGCTTCTATAATTAAACTCTAAGCATTGCAAAGTTTGCTGATCATTAAAATATTTATTTTAGTAAGCTGAAGATAGATTGTTAATTTTGTAGTGCTCTAGATTACCTGTTCAGGTTAATGGAGTCTGTACGTGGCAGAGAGAAATTGACTGGAGCTGACATAAACTAGAAACCGCTGAAATGATAAAATGATACATAGATTCATAATTTATTGAAACAAAAACAATATGCTGTTTTGCTTTTTTTTCACAGCCATGACTAGAAGTAAGTGATAGAGATATCAATGACCAAGCATAAGCAGTGCTATAGATTTGGGTACAGAATATGGCTTTGTGATATTCTTCAATGAAATAACTCCAAAATTATTGCAGCGTGAATAACTCTTACTCTGGCAGTGCGCAGTGCACAAGAAAAACAGGATGATTCTGAACTTCACATCAACACAACAAATACATAGATTTTGATTACATTAGCCTGTTGGTATTTTTATAGGTGATTACTTCATAGAAATAAAAATGCTGAGTTTTCTGTGATGATCAATGAAAATACTGCTCATTGCAGCTCTTGCCATTTCTGTGCTGCCCTTGGATGATTTCTGCACATTGTTCCACCTGGGAAAATCTACAGGAATATGAGCGGGGTGAGGAAATGTGAAACTGAAGACAAATCCTCTTGTAGTTGACAACTAAAGCAGTGTAGCATAAGAGCAGAATCTACCTCACTTTCCAGGACCCATGATAGTGTTCACAGCAAAGTTCTTGAGAGAGAGGGAAAAAGAGAAGTCTCAACAAGTTATTTTTTTTTTAATCTTGACACCTCGGGTTTTCTTATCCTTTTTTATTTATTTTTTTAACAGGAATTTACAACAAGCATATGAGTCACTTCCTCAAGGTCCTGTGTATGTTTTGATACTTTAGTGTAGGAGATGTTGATACCCTTCATTGGTTTATTTGAGGTTGGACTCTTAAATCCTGAGTTTACTCCCCTGAGGAACCATGCCCACAGGCATCTTCAATTCTCTGTATGCACACAAACGATTCCTGACAGACAACTCTCCAACTTTTCAGACAGCTGGCTGTGGCTGACTCTCTATTCTTACGCATGAATTTTATTCTTACAATGGTTTTCCTAAATTTTGCTGCTGTAATTTATGAGCACTCTTTTTTTCTCACCTTGGACCTGAAAAACAGCTCTTTTATACCTGCACAACTGCCTGATATGTATTAAATTTACCTAATGGATTTACATCTCTCATTAGCTATTCTTCTTCAGTTAATTCAATTTTTCCTCATGGGTCATGTTTTCTGGACCTCTGGTCATTCTCAATGTGGTTCCCTGGACTTTCCCCAACTGTTCTGTGTCTCTTTTGGTCTATGAGTCAATAAGGTTAATGGAATTTAGATTTACAGCATTGCATGACTGATGCTTAGTTCTCTGAGCTTGTTTTGCTAATGCTGTTACACTTTACTACAAAATTATATGAAAGATTTGCCTAAGAAGCTTATGTTTCTCTTTTGTTTGTTTGTATGATGAATCCTCTGCATAATGTTTAGATATTATCTACAATGATCACAAGCAATAGCCATTCATTAAAAATTAATCAGGAAGAATTTGGATAGTTCTTTTTGCAGCTGCAAATTCAGTGGTTAGCAGAAATGATTAATTGATCACTTACCATGCACTTTCATTTCAGAAGCCAGGGAAACAGAAACATGATCCTGACTTCTGTACTTTTCATCCATATATGCTAACAGAAACGGAATAATTCTCAACATATTTTCTCAAATGTCCTGTTCCAAGTCCCACAGAGTGAGCTATTGCAAACCTTGCTCTTTAAACTGTAGCTGTTGGCCCAGTTCCTCATAGCAGTAATTTGCACACTGCTGAGTTCTACACCTGTAGCAGGTCAGGAGCTCTCATATAAGAAAAAAAGGGCATATTTTCCAATGTCAATTTTACCTTACATGACAAGATTCACATATGCCACAGGTCTGGGTGATTCTCACTGAAAATGTACAGCTGTTTGTTTCCTTTGCAAACACCACTATGTTCCAGAGACTTTCTGCAGCAGAGTTTTCCTCTAACTAAAGAAAAAATGCAGGGTTTTTTTTTCTCATCTGAAGTAAGAGTTATAAGTTCTTGTATAACTATCAAGCTGTTACAGCAGGCAGACTCCATTTTCTTGTGTGATAACAGCAGGAGAGAATCAATTTTGGGAGTTATTGCATGCTATTTAAAGAAATCAGATGATTGTTTAGCACAATTGAAATAACGTCAAAAGATTTTCTTTTGTCCAATCTTTCTCAAAGGTCTTCTGTCATAGATTTAAAATAGTGTGTTCTTGCTTTTTCTTATATTCTTCATAGTTTGCAGTTGCCTAAAGTCTATCTGCTTGACAAGGGAATCCCAGCTGAAAAGAGGATTAAGCCCAACCAAGAATAATTGCAGAGAGTTGTTTCTTGTAAGTAATACTAATTATAGAAGAGGGGTGGTTATGCACAAAAGCAAGTTCTATGTCAGTTGGCATGGATAAAATAAGGATCACCTTTACTTTGGAGAGCTTCTTTCCAAACACACATGCTAATTGCTTGTGGGTACTGCTGATGGGTGCTAACTGCTCAAGGACAGAACTGCACAAATGATGTTGCAGAGCAAGAAGAGGGTACAGTTGGATCTCCACTGGATGATAGACCCTCTGCTACAGCTTTTCTTTCTTCTCTACTCCTGCTTCAAACTCAAATACCAGCTGGCTGCTCCCCAGGATCTTACTGGCTATAAAACTCTATTTCCCCAGAGAATGAATCAGTAAAAGCAAAGAGGAAGAAATGATAAAGTGTGTTAGGGACAGCACAGTGCTACATTAGAAAGAGGAAAAAAAGTTATGCTGCGTGGTAGTCTGCTCCTCCAAATCACAGCAACATCTTCTCTCACTCCTCTATCTTCAAAAGAATGGATGTTTTCTATCACCTTGATTCAGCCTTCCTAATATACCCTGCCCATCAAGAAAATATTCAGGATACTATCATGCTGCAGATGCCTATATTTCCTAAGTGCAGCTCAGATAAAAAAAGATTTTATGTAAACAGAAGAAATTTTAAATTCTTGCTGTCTCATTTGTTTTATTGAATAGGTGTTTTACAGTCTGATAGCTCCTCTGCAATGGATTACCCATGCTGATTAGCACAGACAAGTTGTTTCTTTCCTCACTCCTTCCTTCCTAACAAGACTGAGTATGGAACTTCCAGCTGGCCTAACAACTCAGTTTAAAATTTTTGAATGTTTAAGTGAAGCAGAGAAAGGTGCTACTTTTATATTCCTACTGGTTGACATACTACAGGGAGAGATAGGTATCTCCATCCTCTTTCCAGTCTGTATTTACGTCAGAGTCAGTTTTATAGGGCAGCACAGCTTGAATATCATCAGGAAAATAATATAGGTACTGATTCTCTTCTTCAGTATTTATTCTTACTTTACTTCTTTGTGCCCACAGTTCCTATAACACATCATGAGGGCTTAATGTTGACCTAAGGAAAAAGCAGAAAGAAAGTCAGATATCCTTCAAAGAGGAAATATGCTCATTACTGAGAACATTTGCCATCTTAAACACCTACAAAGAATTTGAGACTGAGAGGTATCTTTACTCCCTTCAAGAGAAAAAACAGTTTAATTTCCAACTTGCTTTTTAGTATATTAATAAAGAGATGCCAGACTAGTTTTTTTCTTTTAGTTCATACTGAGCATTTTCAGAGTGCTTGGAAAATGTGAACCAGATGCTTTTGGACACAATTTCAGAAATACTTTGCTCAATCCCATAATAGAAGCAATTTATTTTGTCTCAGTTCTGTCAAGTATAATACTACAAAATCAATTCCTTCTTACTTCTGCAGTAGTTAGTTAAAGATTTGTCAAAGTTTTGTCATCTCTAAAATCTCAAAATTCAAAACATTTCTGGGGTAAGCTCTAAGAAAGCAGGATAAACTGCCCCTTCCTTCCCTCACATTAATGTGCAAATATGCACACACACATGCATAGAGATGTTAGCAAACAGATTCAGTATTCCTTATGGCATAATATGCTGTAGCAACTCCTTTGCCATTTTAATACATAGTCAGATATAGCTACTGAGACTTGTAAACTGAAGAGGTCATACAAATCTGATATAATTTTCAGGCAGTAGACATGTGCACTGAAGGGGAACCTGTCAACCCCTTGGGAAACTCAATTTACTTTGTTTCATGCTGCCCCTGGCAAAGGGAAAATAAACTTTGAAACACAGAGTGAATAAAATAGCTCATTCAAATATTTGTTGGGAGTGAACAAAAGAGAAAATCAGCAGGGGGGAAATATTAATATTTTGCATTCACTGGATTCAGTGCCCAATAACTACTGAAATGAACAACCTGTGTTCCAGTTTCCATCAAAAACATATAGGTTTGGCATCACAAGAGTCACTGAATTACAAACTGCTATTAGTTATGTCACTACATACTCAGTAATTAAAGCCATACCTGCAAATATGCAAAAGTATTCTCTGGATAGAACTGGAGCACTAATGAAGGGTTATTTTCATTCCAGCTGCATCTTGGCAGCTAGAGATAAAAACTGTAGCCCACAGCATAAGCTACAGCACAGAAATATCTGGCTCCCAGTCAGGTTTGCTTTCCTCATGCCCACATGTGCAAGCAAAGCAGCACTCAATACAATTTTTCAGGAATGTAAAACAGAGGCAAAATACATTCCAGAAACGCTACATGTTATCTCATGGTTTTATATTATTAGGGCTTATAATAAACTCAATTAATCCACATTTGTGCTGGATTTATTATTATTGTTCCTATAAAGATCTTCTACCTACATAAAGGTTACGCAAACCTCTAGCATGAAAATCTGCAATGCAGCTATAAGCACCACTATCATTTCAGCTTCATGATTCCCAAGAAGCACGAATATTATTCCCAGTATCTTCTTCAGTAATACATAATATCACCAGAACAAAAGCAAGCAAAACTGGAGAAGGGTGTTTTCTATTTGTGAGTGAAATGTGAGGGATATTAGCTTAGAGTTCAGTGTAAGTAAGAAAATTGCAAATAGAGAATTTTCAGGGAGATGTAAGAGCTGGTTTCTAGCTGCTGCATACTTGCCAGATCTGAAGCCTCTGTGATGTGCCCAAAAGAATTGCGTCTTGCTGAGGTTTTGCTTTTCTTGAAATGGGCAGGTGGGAGTATAAAACAGAGCATGCATTCACTTTATTGACATAATGGATGAATCCGTCGCTGATCTATTCAAACTCAATATATATTTGTTGAAACTTGTAGAATAACATACTCCAACGCTCTACAGAGAGAAGCTCTCAAGAAGAAAGCCTAAATTCTACTTGTGTTCCTGTGTCTAATATTACACATTAGCTAGGTGAAAACCAGACCAGGCAAACAAACAAACAAAGATAAAGTCTTCAAACCAATGGAGAATACTAGACCTAGGCATGCATATGAAACTTGAGCCACCTGAATATAACCATAATTACGCAGTTCCATTAAAGGGGGGAATATATGTTAGATAACAGATGAGGAAATTCAAGTGATTTAAAGAGGAAAGCGGCATCTTGATGCTGCATATTCCATTTCAGAACCCGAGGCTTGTAATGCAATGCAATGGATAACCAGAAGCAATGTACAGAAAAAGCCTTGAAGAAGTGTATCTTCTACAGAACTCAACTGCTGTCTCCATTCTCTCCCAACAGCTCTGTCAAGTCTTTTAGACTGTTTCTGCATTTAATTAAAGAACAGAGAAACAGTAAAACAAACGGGAGGATTTTCCTTCAGTGTAAATGGAAAGACTAATACTATCTATCACCACTGTGCAGACAGAGAAGTTTATACAGAAAATTACAGGCAGGCATTAACATATATCCAATGACAAGCACGATTGCAACAAAATATGTGCATATCCTCCTGCTGGGCCCAATGCTTTTTTCTACAGTCAGAATTCAGGGAAGTAAACAAATCTAATTTTAAAACCCTATGATATTCAACCTCTTGAAAAACAGGTTTGTTTTTATTTTGGGAAGCAACTGCCAGTGGAGCTATTAAGATGCAAGTTCAAGGTGTGAAAGAAATTTACTCCATTATATTAACTCAGTTCCCTTGTTTGCTAAAACAAACACACACACACATAAACAAACCCCCCAAAAATCTGCCCCAACTGTAATGAAGCCTAAATACTTAAATGCTTGCATTGCAGTTTAGCTGAGTACTCTAATTGGGTATTAAGATTACTAGGGAGATGCAAGAAGTTTTCTCTCAATGGTGCATTCTGAAGCCCTGTACTTACATATTTTCTAGTCTCACTGAATAACAACTCACCATTGCTCCCAAGAAACTCTCTGGTTGCAGTTTTTGTCGCTCCAGTATGTTTATGTGACATAACACAACAGACCCTCAGTTTCTGCAAATCAGCCAAGTCCCACCATCATCTCTGGAATTACTCTGATACCAATGTTACATGGTACTGGCTTGGCTTTAAGACCCTAATAAAAAGAAAGGTAGAATTGAGGAATAGTGTTGAGCCTTGCAATATCAACCTTTTAAACCTTCACAATTAAATGTGTGATTCTCAGGGGTAGTTTTTATAGTCCTGAGCTGCTTGTGATGTATTTAGGCTAGGACTGAGGCAACTCCAGGAATGGGTGACAGCAATGTCAAGATTTTGAGAAGAGTAATTTTAGAGGTCACACTCATACTTTTCTGTGAGTGGGGATAGCTTTTAATTCGAATCTGTTTGCCTAATAGCATTAAGTTAATGTATTATTCATAAAATGCCTTTGTGCTTCTTTTTAATCAGCTCTGGTGCTGCTTTTAAGAAGTCTTTTTGTTGTTTTCTAATCTTTGCCTAATTTAAGTATATGAGAAGAAATCCTTTATGTGTATCCTCATAGCATCTGTCAGCACTGCAACTCTAGGGAGAGGAAGAAATTGTAGTTATGTATCACCAGTAGTTTTTAACATGCCATAATTTTCATCAGCCTATATTTGAGCTTCCTCTTCAGGGGCGTTTCATTAGCCTTCCAGAAGCACTGATTAAAGGGCTTAGAAATCTTCACTGTACTTGCCAGAGACATCCCACTGGCATAGCTGTGACTTCTCTTCTCTCCTTCTTCACTGCAGAGATCACAGCCTCTCCCTGAGCCCCTCGGGAAAGGGTGCTGTCCCTGCACTCCACGGGAATGAGCCAGCTACCTGCACATTGCACCCCGTCACACTGGCTGGCCTTTGGAAATTCTGACAAATAGAGATCAGTAAACTGCAGCAAGAATTTGTTCCTGCTTTGGAAAAAAACCAGCAGGGTTTATTTCATTGAGACACTGAAGAAGCTCACAACATTGTGTTTATGAGGAAGGTTAAGAGGTTACAGAATCACAGGATACATCTGCTATCATGTAAGAAAACATTTATGTAACACCACAGACAGGTTGTAAGTCACAGAGCCAATCTGGGAGGTGAGCTGACAAGGTCTGCCAAGCATCTGGGACCTGCCACCCAAATGCTGAAGCTGAGAAAGCTCAAACTTCAAGCTGTAAAGTGTTACTCATCATAACATTTCCTGATATGGGAAATTAGCTACCACTGAGTCATACCATCACTTCTGAGTGCCTTTTGAAAAGAGATCATTTTTGTCAGGAATTAAATTATCTGCCTCACAAAAGGACTTTTAGGATTGAATATCTGTCATAAAGATATCAAAGAGGTCAGATTAGTACATCAAAATCAAGGTTTTCCCAGCCTCAAGAATAGTAATGGAGAGTTTAAAAATTAACTTTGGGATACCCATGCTCTTAAATTTTATTAAGAATTGTCAGCAGCACACACTAAATGGCTCTGAAAACACTAACCTGTTTATACATGCAAAATTTGGATAGTATGTTGGAATTCCTACTGCAGATAACAAGTATTCACCAACTCAGAAAGTGAAAAATGTGTCAGCATACCATCCCTATCAACTAAAGTTGTTTCTTCTTTTTTTTTTTGCTAAAGCTGTGCCTTTTCCATATGAGTGCACATGTACAGCACTTAAACAAACAATTGCAGAGCACTATATTATTCATAGCTGTTCCCCAAAGTTATTTTTAACACAAGAGGAGTAACAGAAGGATCCACAAAGACATATAAGCACTTTTGAGATAATGGGAGGTTTGAATTGGAAGCTCTCATCTAACTTACGAGACATTCCAGCATCTTTGGTATCTTCAGGCACTGAGGTATGGATCCCGTCATGAGTCTAGTCTTCATGAGCATTTCACTTCAGCTGATAAACAGAGCAAATTCTAACTACTTTGCAGAAGTGAGCTTACTTACTCTTTCTGATGTGTTTTAGTAACTTCAACAAATACACAAATTTAGGAATTTGCCTGCTTCATGTTTGATCTTTTTTTATAGAATCCTGCTCAGGATACATTTTTTCACAGAAATTTCAGTTCATAAATATTTTTTTAAAAGCAAAGATATTGTGGGACAACGTCCCCTAAATTATGTCAGTGGTTCACCATGGCTTCAAATAAGTTGAATTTAAAGATCCAAGTACTATAAGCAAAACTACCATACTTTGGATATCTAAAATTCAAAAAAACATACAGGAATGACCTTGACATGCTAAACACAAACCACACATATCAGACTAAAAGTAAAAATATTATCCAGAAATATTACTTGGAATTAGTCAAACAAACACTGTACTAGTTGATTACTGCATTCTGTGCTATTTTCCTGAATAATACAGAATGTTATAAATACAAAATGTAACTATTAAAGTGGAAACTGAGTGTGCAATTTGTCTTCACTACAGTTTATCTTCAGATGTCAACTAGAAACACAAGCTTTCAGTTTATCACTCATGAAAATTACCTTGCTCTGCCTAAGCACAAAAAGGCATAGGTTAGCAGCTTGAAATTGAGAGAAATATTCTTTCTTATGCAGTCATAGCTCATGAAAGACTATAAATTCACAAATGCTTTATCAAAGAACTCTTCACTGGTTATTTGCTATTTCTTAATTTAGGCTTTCTAAATGTGTGGGTTTTATGTAAAATTATCATGTCCATGATAGATTTCACCATGCAAAGAGAAAAATTAATCCAAATAGGAAACATAAAATGTTGAGAGAGTACTATTGGAAATGTAGTCTTTCAGTTTATTTCAATGGCTACAGCCTTTGCTTTTTGTTCAAGCAGTAATTTTCCTGATTGGTTAAACTAATGTTGGGTATCTTACATGTTAGTGGGAGAGTCTCTGCTAAAACCACATTAAAAATTCAGGTGACATGTACATTTGATTTCCTAGGAATTTCTAAAATAAAAGACTAGTAGCATGAGTACCCATATGATTTAATATTCCTTTTTAAGAGATAGCTCTTGATTCCTATCAACTAGAGGTTCCAAGACTACTCAGTTTTAAAACAATATTATAAATACCCCTTCCCAAAACAGTCAGTGAACTGAAACACACTATTTCTCCTAAAAGAATTCTAACACTGTTTTGAATAGGACTCCATATGCTTTTACTAAACACTGGGCTTACTTACCATGTTTCCTTCGTTACTACTGTGTGTTTTAAAAGTGGGCTCATTTACCTCTTGGTTGTCAGTCATAAATCTGTCTCCTTTTCTTTCTTCCCATTTCAAGGCTCAAAACATACTAGATGTCTTTAAACAAAATATGGCACACTCTTCAGCAGGAAAAAAGAAAAAAAAAGCATGACTCTATAAAAGTCATGGAGGAAATCAGACTTAGTATTACTATTTTCTAAATAGTAACGGTGAATTTTCTTTTTATTTCTAGAACTGTCATATCACAGCACGGTTGAGGTGGAGAAGGACCTCTGGAGATCAACTTGTCCAACCCCCTGCTCTAGCAGGGCCACTTAGAGTCACTGGCCCAGGACCATGTCCAGTTAGAGTTTTGAATATCTCCAAGAATGGAGATACCACAGTCTCTCTGGGAAACCTATGCCAGTACTTACTCATTCTCACAGTAAAAAAGTGAGGGTTTTTATTCCAACGGAAATTAATTCCAGTATTTTATGTGTTCTGATTGCCTATAAAATTAAGAGTTGAATAAATTTTGAGGAAAAATAAGGAAAAGTTATTTACCAGGGTGATTTCTATTGGCCTTCTTTCTCCTGTATTTATCTTTGAGAGAAAATAAGAATTTAGATGCCTCCAGTTTGGAAGATAATAAAACATACTGGGATTTATTTTCATAATGCCTTCCACAAAAGTCAATTTGCATTTTTATAAACAAATTCTTTCCTAGTCACAAGAGGGCCATGACACTTATTGAATTGTGATTTCACCTCTCCTGTCTTCACGTTGCTGGTGTTCTTCAGAGATGCTTATGATAATCTCAGGGGGAGTGGGTTTTCTTCTGGTTTTTACTCCTGAGCCATCTCAGATGAGTTCAGTCATTACTGCCTTAGACATTAGCCAAATGAGGTGTATGTGAAAAATGTTTCGTTTCCTGTTCTCTAATCAAGGATAGAGTTGCTTATTGTTCTCTCTCCGACTCAATTTACCCAGGTGGTTCACTACATGTTTGCCTTACATGTGGTTTTTGTTCATAAACAGGTTAGATGACGTAAGCAAAGTAAATAGTATTAAGTTCTCAACTACGACAGTAACCAGACTTCCAATGAGATGTAAGTAGCAATAATTTACAATTTTTCTGTGCATTAGATGAGACTGTCTTCGCTGTCTTGCCTAGAACTATTTTTGGATCCACTTTTTAACTTAATGCAGTTATCACAAAATCTGAAAGAGAGAAAGAATGCTGTTCTCTAGAAGTTACCATGAAAAGCTTTACTTTTCATGAAATTGTCAGAATCTCTATTTTTCTCTTCAAGTAGTACAGTTCATCCTTACCTATATCCTTGATTTTTTCCTTTTGTACAAATCTTCTAACTTACTTTTACCATTTACCAAGTAATCACTTTCTTGAAAAATTCTCATCCTTTCTCAGAACACTAAGATCATTTTATTTTAGGTTTTGTACCAGTTAAAATAAAGTAGCTTCACTGTATTTTGGCAATGTAATAACAAAGAAATTTGCAGTTTTGTAATGAAAATCAACCTTTCTTTAGCTGCAGGTCAATGAGATTGGCTAGAGAACATTTAGGAACTCAGCATGCCCTGTAATGGAGCCTTGCAACCCTTTAACAGGCAAAACAAACCAAAATCACAAAATGGGAACTGACTTTAAGAATACTCATATCAGGCACAAGGTAACTTTTCTGTCTCTACTAAGCCATTTCACAGACACTCCGCTGCTTTCATGGAAAAAAGGTGCAGGCTAGTTTTCTTGGAGCCGAATTGACTGGAATATGATAAAGCTTCTAGGGAATTCAGTAAGAAAGAACACTTAATACATGATATTGAGCCATAATTCCTTTAGGCTGTGCTCATTTCCAGTTCTCATTATGACTGTAAATAGCTGGTTAAAAAGGTGCAGATTGGCATCTTTAATAAACTTCTGTTTATAGTAATTATGACAACAGTTGATCAGAAAAAGAAAAAAGGAAAGAAAAAGAAAACCTCGTGAACTCAAATTGTTCTGTTAGAAATAAAAATGAATGAAAATTTCATGACACAAAGTACTTTAGCTTACTTTTAGAGGTTGCATAGGAAGATAGTGGTGGTTTATTTATCTGCAATATAGATGTTGCTGAAGGGTCCAAAGAGAAATAAAAGTAGTCCATCTGTTAGGGCTGCCAAATCATTGGAGAAAAGGAGATTAATGTCCAAGATAACAATTTTTTAATTAACAAAATATACAAAGAAAAAGGGAAGGGTCTTCAAAAATATTATTTTGTGAACACTAATTTATTATGGTTTATACCAAGAATTCCCAAGATATGCAAGTAAAGGTAAGTGATGATAATTCATAATTAATAATCCTAGAGAACTCTAAAAAATTATCCAATTCTATAGACCCCCGAAACAAATATTTTCTAATATTGCTGCTAGTTTTATTTAGCATCCTGACTTACATCACAAAAGTAATGAAGACTGTGGAATTTCTAATTCATATCAAAACACAACTGAAACATTACAAATAACAGTACTACAAAGACAACATTGTCCTGTTTGTGCATGTTCCCACTGCTCTATTATTTATTTTTTGCATGACTCTGCATTGAATTTCATTTTTATCAGAGATTTATACTAAATCAGACATTAGCAAAAGGTAACAAAAGTAATTAGTTTCCCCATGCCTAAAGGTCACAGATTAATTAATTTTAAATAAATATGAATTTTAAAGACTGACTGTTTCTTTTTCTATAAAGTTCATGTGGTAATAAATGAAAGAAAAAAAAAGAAATAATTGAATGATATAAGAATACAGTGTTTCCTGATATGCTTTAGTATTTTCAATTTAATTGAGGATGCTGTAAAAAGTAATATCAAAAGAGTTCCACATGGTTTTGTTTCATTCCTTTTCTTCTTGAAATGTAAAAAAGCCCCTTTCTTACTCTGTAGATTACTGCTTTCTATTTATTCAAAATTATAACTTATTTATGCTCTCATTGATCTTGAGGATACACAAGAGAGAATAATCTAATGCAAGTCCCAAGTCTCAGAATAAATAAGTGCAAGCATAAAGTAGCAAATCTTTACAAAATTAAAAGCTAAATCCTAACTTTAAGTGGCTGCTGGATGTGCCCACAGTTCACACAAAAATTGACGCCAGAACCACATATTACATTAAATGGCAAGATCAGAACCTCAATTTTCTTACACTACAAAAGTGGGACTAGGACTTTTGAGACTCAAACTCTACTTAAAGCTCCTGCCTAGACAAATTTTTTAAGCAAATGATTCCATTTTCACTTCCCTCTGCTGTTTTGCTAGTCCCCCCTATTTTGATTACATAGGTTTTAAGAAGTAAATACCATCATTTATTCAATCTTTTCATGGGGTCTAGAACAATTGTGTCCCAAGTCAGCAGGGTACTTTAAATAATACAGGGTGGGGGGTGGTTTATTCTGTGCACTGAGCTAGCAAAGCTGTCATGCTTCAGTCTCTTCACCTCTATTCTACATGCACTTCTGGTAAAATCAAGGGTATAGAAAGATAAGTTGAAGGAAGGCTTTGCCTGCAATATTTCTTTTGTGCCTTCTACAGAAATAAGAGTAAAAGGTGACTTTGGGGTCTGCCACTCTCCCTGAACTTAATAAAACTACAGTTTTATTAACTGTAACAGTTTTATTAAGAGTTTTGTTGACTGTATTATTTAAAATTTGTTTACTGTTTATTTAAAAACTACAGTCTCTGCCATACTATCCAGTTTGTGGGTCATAAGAAAAGATCATAAGTATTCTCATTTTTTTGTGGGGTGCTCAAACACTGTTATCTTATAAAACACAAAAGATACTTACTACTGCTTATGCATGGGACAACCATATTCTACAAAGGCATAAAAGTCCAGACCTATAAAATATTGTATAGGAAACCGAGGATGTGGTAGTTCCTGAAAGAGTAACAACAGCCTCCGGCACTATCCAATACACAAAGAAGAGAGAGGTTTGTTTGTATATAGGTGTCTTTGTGGTAAATGTGAGATCTGAAATCCCTTCTTTCCCAGACAAAGGCAGTAGGTTCAACTTGCCTCTTTGAACTCATCTATCTAAAGGCTGAACCTTACATAACAGCTTTGTGGGGGTTTCAGCATCAGGAAATGAGGATGAGGTGTTCTGAGTCATTCTCTCAACTGGATCATGCCTGGATTGTGTTGTCAAAGGCAATTTTAAAAAAGGCCCTGCCCGCTCCTACTCCACCACCAGCAGCAGCACAAGCCGTGGGCATTCAAACAAAATGCAAACAACAGATAAGTAGCTGGTTTGGCTTTGTACATTCTTCTGTTTTCTCTTTCAAAACTGGCAAGATCAATTGGTAAGTACCTCATTAGTTGTCTTTTTTTCTCTTATATACAAAGCAAGAAAATAATTTGGAAACAAGCACGTGAAAGGAAGCAAGATGACATATTATCTCTGCATTTAAAAAACCCTAAAAAACCCTCTACACAAAAATGAAAAAGAAATATTACCAACCATAACACTGTCCTCTTAGGATAGCTTCATAGCATGCTGTAGCACTGAGGCTTGACAGAAGTTCAGGAGTGTCACTGCTAAATGCAGTTTGTTCAAAAAACCTCCTTAGACCGTGGGCAAGAAATTCAGATCCATTCATAACATCATTTTTGCCAGAAGGGAGCTGGGATACATTTTTAATACTGGTTCTAAGGCACAGAATAGACACAACAGAAAAGGACTGAATTCATAATCACAGATGCATTACATAATTCTGTTAATCAACACAGAGGCCTCTTTTGAAATGGTTTATTTACTGCACTGGAACCTCAAACAAGGGTCAGTATTTATGAGAGATGCAACAGGTCCATGTACCTGGCATGAAGGCTCTTGCACTCACAGTGTTCGCTCAGGAACAGTAGATCTTTTACCAACAGCTAAATTCACCTAGCCTTTCCTTCCCATCCTCCTCTGTGAAGCTAAGTGAGGGGTCTGAGCAGATTTCCACTGGCCCCCAAACCAGCCTGTTTAAATTTTGTGCCTGACTCTCCAGTATCCTTTCTTTTTTATGGCTTTGGGTCCATATGGTTAAGTGCAGAGGAAGTGGCCCATGTCACAGAAGGAGGAAGGCCTCGATTGTTTCTAATTCTCTGCTTTGGAGATGTAAAATAAGTGGCTCAGCTCCTTGAACTCTTTCCTGAGCAGCCCTCTTGAAGTAAAACGATCTGCTCATTGCTTTGGATGCAAGTGTTAGAGAGCAATAAATAGAATTAATCTATTGAATTAAAGAAGGTGATGATCTTCATGAAAAATGTTGTAGCAAAATATCATTGACCCTTTTCTTGATACTGGATATCCACAAAACAGAAAATAAAAAAGTCACAGAATAATAAAACTATACCTTACATAACTAATCTTATGAACCAGTAGCCATGATGCATACCTGTATTTTAGAAATGCTAGTGGACATAATATTTTTTATGAAATATGTGTCATGTCAGACTTACGTATAATTTAATAGCTACTGTTCATTGTATATCTTACATTTTAAATTTCACCCTTGTGTTAAGTAAAGGATAGGGTGTCTAATTCTGTTTTGATTCCCTCCATGTCCTTGAGCAAGTTTATCTTGTAGTCTCAGTTGCCCTCTTTATCATTGAGTGTAAAATTATCAGAGAAACAACAATAACTTTGCAAGTGGAAAGAGACAGTTGTGAGTATTCTGTTCAAAGTAAAGTCTTACTGTTGCTTGATCATTTATTTAGCTCTTTCTTACTTAGAAACACTTACCACCTTCTTGCTGCTTATTTTCTGGGTATTTCAGGTGACAGGGACTTTGAAAACATGTGATGAGATGTGCTAGGCTGTCTGATGACAGATAACAAGTCTGAAATAGGAAGAAAGAGTGCTGCTGAAATCGAAATGCAAGAATATGTTTCCCATAGTGAAAATACTTTGCACATCACAACTAATGAAAATGCAATTAAACTTACTTAAAGTTTATTCACAGCCGTACACACACTTGTACACAAATAAATATTTTAGGCAGGTACAGCAAAATTAAAGTTCAAAGCTGATTGCTGTAATTGATTTGATTGTACTCTTTTAGATACTACTTATTCACCTGCTACCTGGTGGTTAAAGAAGGCTTGTGATAATTACTCCTCAATGCAGTTTCTCAGCATAGTCAAGCCTGCAGTGATTTGCAGCCTTGAATGTGTTTAAGCATAAATGTATAGATTGTTAATTTGCAGTGATACATTGCATTCTTCCACATGCAAAATTTTTTGTACCTTTCTGTTTATTTTTAGCAGTATATATTCATCATTTTCAGTAAAGGAGGAATTTTTGTTCCTGGGAAGTTTTCACAATGAAAAAGGAAAAGCAGAGTGCTATCCTGCTTGAAGAACCTGTGGGTTAATACATGAAAAAAAAAATCTGCTTCTGTTTGTGCATATGTTGTGTAAAGTTTAATCCTTGGACATGATTAGGCTGACAAAAAATTCTGATTGTATTCTGTGGGTTTCAAAAGTACACAACAGAGGGAACACACTTCAATATTGCATCAGTGTGGCATGCTGTGCTGCCTATGTCTGTTGTATATATTGCTCTAGCTGCTTTAAGACTGCCAAAGAAATATGCACAAATAAACAAGGGAATAAAGGACATTTCATCCATTCAGGTGAAAAAGTTTGTATATACTGCTGCTTGACTGAAAAAATGAGGATAACTTCCAGTGATCCAGAAGGTATCTTTGGCATTAGGAAGCTATCTTGTGTATAATTTATGTATATTGTGTATAATTAACCACATGATTGTGTTGTTCCTTTCAGATGAAAATTTAAATTTGACCCTTTTGGTTTCAAGAGGGATAAGATGAGAGCCCACATGCTAAGACAGAGATCAAATAGCAGAATACAAATGAGATCCAGTTCCATACTTATCCACTTATTACCCATTGCTGATCATCACCTGTTAGGTTGGATGACAGAACCATCACCGACTAGGTGGAAACTGTGACGTTCTGGCTTTTCCAACTCCTCTTTCCTCCTGTTGAGGTGAAACCAGAGATCCTGCCTTGCCCTTCCTTTTTTGTAGGCTTCAATGTGTAATACGGATGCACATTCTGAGTCCCTATAGCTTACTTACTGGCTTCAGTTTTTAGTTTGTTAAATACAGATAATTGTGTATCAGCTGCAACAATCTAAATACAAACCTCAAAATATACTTTAAAACGTCTGTGAAGTTCAGCAGTCTACTTTTCTGTGTGATCAACATGCAACAAATTGGTTTGGTATTTTCCCAGAGTTACACAAATATTTTCTTCAATTTTGTCTCAATTTCAAAAGCAAACCAAGGTTTGCCCAAAGCTTATTCTTGGAATACATTTTTTCTGAACTAATTGCACAGGTGAAAAGCAGCTTTTAACATTTTCACACTCACCGGCATGTTAAATTTAAAAAATGAAACTATTACTCCATTGAGACAGCAGAGCTTTTCCCTACTGAGTTCAGCAATGAAGAGAAACCTTACAACAATTACATCAGTGCAGATAAATGTAAGGACATGCACCTTGGGGAAGCCATCCACACTCAGAAGAAAAAATTCACAACTGAGGACTGCAGCTAAGAAAAGACTGCTACTCTGACCCAGCAGGGCATTTATGTTCATAAGTCTTCTTGAAATGAAGGAAAGTGCTTCCAAACTAAATTTTAAATGCCATCCCATTTCAATGATCTTCTAAAATATTTTTTAGTGAGTGTATTCCCGCAGTAAATTAATGCAATTTTTCCCTATAGATTAGTCAAATAGTCATTCATAACAGCAAAGGGACTAGGAAGGTAGATTTGAGAATAAGTGCAGACCTGGCATTTCATAAGAGATTAATGGGTATATGGAGACAGATCTGCCTATTGCCATTATTAGATATCCTTAGGTAATATTTTACAAACAATACTACCTTGAAGGTTACTATGTTTTCACCAGCTCAGGATTACATCAGTTTTAACATAACATAGACAGCTGCAACGTGTCACACCACCTCTCACAATTAATCTGGAAGTAAAACAAAATAGCAGGCATGTTTTAAATGTGACCTTCCTATAGCCAGTGTTAGATATCATTTTACAGTGAAGAATATACAAACTATTTTTTCTGTGCAGATAAATTCTAAAACTCTGAAGCCAAAATTGAGGTAAACCAAGTTAACCAAAGAAAAAATTCCATGGTTTCTGCTCTACAAAAATGTTGGAATTGCTGCAAGTAGGCCCTCTTTTACAGAAAATCATGGAATCGTGGAATCAATAAGGTTGGAAGAGACCTCCAAGATCATTTGCAAGTAATGAGCTACAAATACTGAAACAAGTTGTTGTGATTATAAAACGGTCTGAAGCACCATTTTGCTCTATAATATCCTAAAGTTTTCTATCTTTTACAATAAATTTTAGCTATTGTTCTCTGAATCACATTTAATTTGGCAAAGATTTTTTGAAAACATCATGTGTTTGTCAGTGAATTAGGTATTCCTTTGAATAGTGCTGTATAAAAATGAAAGTAATTAATTCAACTTTTTCAGAAATCAGATACAGGATAAAAGTTGCTAGTGTGTTCCACAGAGTGAATCATTAATCTTTTATACCAAATGTAGATTTGGACCACACCCTTTGGGATTTCTCTTATGCACCCTACATATTTGATTACATCTTCCATAATTAATTACACAAAAAAATAGAACCATTTAACAAGATGAAAATGTGGCTCTACATAGCACAAATGGGTCCTTTGAATCCTTAATGACATGGACTTTTGAGCTGGGGAGTGGAGCCAGAAGTCTTTCCATCTAGTTCAGTGTCTGGAACAGATAGAGAAACTCTAACCCCTCTAAGCCAAAGAGCAGCCCGAGTGAGTCTTACAGCTTTCCATTCATGTAGCAGAGCACAGACCCTGCTGAATTCAGTAACCTCGCTTATCACATTTTCCTGAGACTGCTGGAAGCACTAGACACATTGTCTGCTCAGCTTCCAGTCAGCAGTGCTACTGGCACACTCTTTATCAGTTTGTAAAGACAAGCTGGTTTTTTTTTTTTTTTAAATTTCATTTCTCTTTAGGAAAAAATGGAAGTAAGCTATTCTCAAATGTGCTTCCTCCTATGTCCCCCAAATGGCAGTACTGGTGAAACATTTGTTTCATTTATTTTAGCCCGTTATCTTCAGTGCTTCTTATTTCCATTTTTCCTCTTTTTTTTATACAAGCCATTATTAGAGAAACACATTGCTTCTCTCACAGAGTACAAGTTTTAAATGGGCTTTCCATGTGTTTGCATGAAAACTCATTAAAAAGCATTCCAAAGGGGAAGACACCAAGAGAAACACATGATATGCAGTCAGCAGAATTTCAAGTGCTGGGCTGCAAAATATGTTAAAAGTACCTACTATGTGACAACAATTGTAGCCAAGTATTTCTGAACAAAAAGTAGATAAATAAACTCCTAAGAAGAAAAGTTTTGTAGGGATATTATTCTAAAGACACCGGCTCTTGACTTAATTTATAGTTCAGTAGTCTGCCCTAGCATGCTCTTCCTAGGTGGCCATGGCTGAAATAAGACACATCACATGCCCAGAGCTCACCCCATTCATGTTCCCAACAACGAGAGCTACTTCTGTGCTGGAAACTTTATGAACAACCATATTAGCATCATGCTGTGCTCAAGCTAAAAATCTCAGCTTTGAAGCTGAGCTCAGGCAGAGCAATGCATCAGCACAGTTTTGTAATTTCCAGTTTATATTGGACCACTTTGTAGTGTAGGCAGACAGTCAGATGTGGCTAGCCCGGTCTGAGCAGAAACAGCTCTTCTCTTGGGAGTACAGGGTGAGTTCCCCTTTGAGGGTTTGTTAGTGGAGAGGGAGAGGCGGAGGATCCAGACCCTTGTTTGTTGTGTTTATGAGGTGTATGTTTTTAGCAGAGCTGAGTGGCTCCTGACCTGCCAAGCTCATGACTCAGGCATCTCATACGCTGCTGTTTATACCACTGAGGTTAGTAGGCAGAACACCACATGCTTTTTGTGGAAATGGAAGTAGTGTTGCCTGTTGGGCACTAGACGTATTCCTCTATATTACTGAAATCCATAGGGAATTGGGTGGTGATAGGTTTTTTTCAGTTTACTCATTATCTCTTGTCTTAACCGTATTGATTTTTTTTTGCCCTTTTATTTTGCTAGAAGGCATCCTGGACTGAAGCCTCATCAAAACAGATGTTTTAATTACCTCACTTTTTTTTCCCCATTGTGAATCCTTCAAGTATTATTGAACCCAAGTTGTTTTTAATTTATTCTTCACTCTTTCAAAGTCTGTTTTCTCAGAAATCAATATTTGATCCTGTAGCCACATTTAAACTGTGATCTGTTTACAGACTATGTCCTGTGAAGGAAGGATTAAAATGAACCTGTGGATATTGAAAAGATTACATAAAGTTGCACAGAGCTGCACTGCAGGGTCAAAGCTCTACACTGAAGTGAATTTTGTTTGTTGAAACAATAGTTATACTATAAATTTCCACATTTCCTAAACTCATGGGCTTTCAGACCAGATTTGGACTCAGGTTTTAAAAAACACAATAATGTAAATTCAGACTAATTGCTTACCATGTTGGGAGCTTTTTCCTCAACAATAGGAACAAACCTATCCATTTTTGATTGTATCTGTGAGATCTGTGCCATTGCCTGACTCAGAGTACTGGAGTCAGACACATTGCACAGCAGAGAAAGAAGAGAAAAAGAAATATTCTCCACCTTTCTGGGTTTCTCTGTGCACCCTAAAGGAACCAGGAACATATAGGTGGGGTTATTAGACTAAGTTTTCTTATCAGCTTCTACTTAAATAGTTTAAGACAGGCAAACCAGACCAATCTGTTCTGTACTAAGGTAATCCTCAGTATACTTATATAGTATACTAATGCATACTGTGGATTTGGTCTCAGCTTAACCTAAGTTATAACCATCAATCTTTTGCCTAAGAACATTTGAACTGTATTTTCAGAAAATTAGCAGAAATTTGGATTACCTGAGATTTTGACTTAGTACCATACAAAGCAAAATAAAGGATTTTCAGAAAATGTCACCAAAACCACAGCCAAAGCCAGAGGTCTTTGAGAAATTCTACAAAATTAAAGTTGAATTTGAGAATTTAAGCAGGCTTAGTTAAGTATAAAGCTCTTCTCTAGACAGACAGAAAAAATTCTCAGCAAGAATTCTTTATTGAGTCTCAGATAGTCAAATAGTGAATATGAAAATGAAACACTAGTGAATTCACTCTAGTGAAGATGAAAATGAAACACTACCACTTTAACTTTGACTCTTAAAGAATTGCCAAGTACTTTAATGGAAAGTAATAGCAACTTACTTAAACACAGTTTTAAATCTCTTATAAGTCTGTAAATGTGACACTAGGGTGACAACCGGCCTTGTTTGGCCACCCCCAAAGTGCGTTGGTGTAGTCTGTGTGTCTCATCTCTTCACAGTTGTACAGTATCCTTCTTAATACTTCTTTCTACTCAAATTTTTAGTCCCAAAACTATAAAAATCAGGTTTTTACATGTTAGCACCAAACTTTTTTTTTTTTTTATCAATTAGGGGTTTTTTTTCCTTCTTAAGACAAAGGTCTAAAATCCTTCATAAATGTCAGGGATTTTAAATAAAACCAAAATAGACATGATTACCAGTCAGAGCTCCAGAAGGCCAAATTACTAGACAGAGGAATCCCACATGCATTACTGTTAGTCTGCTTTTGAAAACCTCTTGCCATTCCTTGTAGTAAGAAGTGTTTAAAATAAAGAGCAAACTCAGTTGGATGTCTCCCAGTAACAGAGAAATATAGTGCTGATTTCATGTGGAAAATAGGAGCCCATTACAAAACATAAAAAAAGCTTTCCACTGTCTTTTCAGTTTTATCACAAAACTTTATACTGTAGCATTGTGACTCCCTTTCCATTTTGCTAAAATAATTCATAAGCATGTCCTTCGTATTCCTCCATTTGTATAAGACCATCCTCTCTTTTTTCTTCCCTCCATATATTTTATAAGACTGAGTGAAAAATTCACTGCAAGGATACATCAGACTTCAAGAGCATTTTTTGGAAGAGGTAATCTTATATGTGTGTCTGTTTTTACTGCTTTGAAGACTATACTTCTGGAAGAGAAACCCAGAAATCTACTTGCACTACAAAACATGCTATTTTTCAAGTGACGTTTTTTCTTATCAGTCTCTTTTTTGATGGAAAAAACCTCCTGTAATTGCAAAAAAGGCTCAAGAAATATTAATCTTAATTTCTTTTCCTTGACAAAATTGTGCACCAAATATACCACTTTAGTCTTGTTTTAAAGTGCAGAAAGAGAGTTTATTTTCTGAAAAAAATTTAGAGAAATTTCCCTCTCTATTAAGGTGCTTGAGATCAGATAAATGAACAGGGAATGGAAGATGCAAAAAGAAACAGTTGAATTATGCATTCCAAATAAATAAATGCAAACACCCATACTAGGTAAATTATTTTTCTTTTTAAATGATATTAAATGGGAACATTTCAAATTAGGTTGAGCACTAGTTACAGAAATTCTTCTCTAAGGACCGAAACACACCACAGGGCATCCAAGAGTGTGAAACTACATGGAGGCTCTTGGTGTACTTGTGTATCTCCTTGAACATGGTGAGTCTCCTAGAAAAGAACTTCTATGTGATTTAAAAAAAAAAAAAGGAAAAGTTGTTCTAAACTTAAATGTCATTTTATCATCCTAATGATGTTATAGCAGCTGCTTGGAAAAAGTAAGATTAAATTAAATCATTAATTTCAGTCCCACAAGGGTTTGGTACGAGAACCCATTTCTTACTTGTCTTCTGACAGTTGGAGAAATGTTCAAGGAACATTCTCATGGATAGAGTTGTGAAGGTGAATTACTTAATGTATGCAAAGTGCATACAACATATCATTATAAGTCCAAGCACCTAATATTCAACAAGATGAGAACTAATCTAAAATACTTTTGACAGGCTTCAGGAACTTGGCAGTCCACTCAGCAGATTTTTCTACTGGTTAGTTTCAGAAAACCCTGCTAAATGCTGTGTTATTGAGCACTGCCCTCATGTACCAAAAGGTGATAATTATCCTTGGATTTACTTGTAAATTTGCCATCTACCACTGCCAAAGTGAAAACAAAACCACATTGTCTATTTATGCAACTTAATAAAAATCAAGGTGCAGATTTTGACATGTTCACGACTTTTAGCTGGTTGTATGTATATTCCAGTATTTATATCAGAACAGTATCTCTGAGCAGTATTCAAGGTATATTAGCTTGGCCAGAATAGCATATAATATACTTGCTAACTCACACGTTTTATGGAACACCATTATGTATTCTTACTTAAATGTACTTTCTGTTGTGTCTTATTCAGTATTCTGCAGCAGTGTTTCTGTGGCTTGTCTAGAAAAAAACTACTTATTTCATTTTATGCTACTACACTGGCTTTTTTTTTTCTTCAATTTAATTGATTTAAAAACTTACAAGTTCCCTGTTTCCTCTGTTGTCTGTTCACTTTAATTATCACGTATTTTGACTGCACTTGAAATGATAAAAGACATCTGAATTTGTGAAAATTGAGTGCAGTTTGGCAGAATGTGTTGTGTTTATTGTTTTGATACACAGTAAAATCCTTCAGTGAAAACTTCATTTTCTTTAAGACTTTGCTTTTAAAAGTCACTTTATTAATAAGTGCCTTGGAAGTCCACAGAGATATTTATAGCATTGTTAATTCTAGTTTTTCACCTCTTTCAGGTCATTGAAGAAAATTCACCTAGCATGAGCAAATTTGCATTACATTCATATGAGAAACCATTTTACACTGTTTATACATTATCAACACACATCAGAAACAATTTATAGTTTCAAAAAAGGTATGAATTTTCACAAGTATTCTGGGTTCTGCCAAATATCCATGCAATCAAGCTGAAGTAGCTCCTGACCCTCATTTCTGCTCCCTTTAAATCTTTCCTACTTTCTTCAGTGGAAATGGTTGTGCTATTATTTGTCATTCATGTTGTAACCTATGTCCAAGAACACACTATGCGATACCAAACCTTGTGACTTTGATCTGCCTTACTTTAAAAAAAAATTGTTTTTGAGCTATGACTGTCCCTACCAGTTTGTAGGTGAGGGAGCCCAGAGGATATTACATCAGACAAGATGAGAAAGAAGAAAAGAACACAGAGCCCTGGAGTGAGTGTGCTGAATTAATAACAAGCTGGTGACTTCAGAATTCAGAAGTGAAACACCCACATGAAAAGATACAAAAAACTAACACAAAAGTGGGAGGCCAGAGGATGGCAACTCAGGAAGATCAAGGATCAACTTGCTCATAGGAACAAAGGCTGACACATCTTCATTTACTTGGGGATAGCTTGGACAGCAGATATGAGGAAAGGTAAACATACAAATGTCTGGCCTTGAGGCATGCAGCTCTCAATACATTACTATGAGTGCTAGATAAGAAAATTGTTGGATACTGAGAGGTCGTAGCTATAATTCTGTTTTTAAGTCTCCATGCACAGTAAACAGATGCCCAAGCAAAAGATTCAGAGATCTAAGGATTTATAATATTATTTGTAAGCAATAATAATTTGCCTCTTGACCACATACAAAATCCCAAACCAGGAGTGTTGCACAGCAGTCCAAACAGAAATTCATTCCAAGGACACAAGAAAGAAAACTGAAGACTAAAATAGGCATCCCCACCAGTGCCTTAAGGACCAATTTAGAGCACAATCAAATCAAGCAAAATGTTTCCAATGGATCCATAGGCACTAATATTTTTCAGGGCTTTACTAAAGTCTGGGTAAACAACTTCCTTTTCCTCATCCATTGAGCCATTCTTACATATCTGCCATTCCATTCCAAACTAAGTGAGAGCTTTGAAGAGAATCCTTGCTGACATCTTAAGTCAATATCCCTCTTCCTAGCTCTTAACACTTTTACCTCAGCTGTGGAGTGCCATGTGGATTCAGTGGGATGACATTTCAGAAGCAAAGTGAGGGTGAGAAAAGTTCTCATAGCAATTTCAGAACTGCAAGGAAAATACTAAAAATGGAAGAAAAAGATGGAAGTTATTGAGTCTTGATGCAGACAATTTATGTGGAGTGAGAGAACAGTTAGGTGAGAGCATTCCTCTATCACTAAAATTCAAAAGGCAAATTTTTTGCAATAAGGAGGGATTTAATAATAGTACTTAGGATAAGAAGTAATAAAGGTGTGAATAAGGGATAGACATAATTCACTTTAGAACTGATTCTTGTGTGCACTGCTGCAAAAATACTAACAGAGAGTGGTACAGAAAATGTATAGTAGATGAAGCTTGTAGTTGAGTCTTAACTCTTATCTAAATGATAACCATGCTCATGGTTGTTTTTTTCTTTTAAAACCGCACAAAGAAACTTTTCATCTTCATTTCTGGTCGAAATGAAGAGAGGCAATTCTCTTCCTTTGTGTAGGCATCTATACACTTAAAAAGCAGATGTAGTAAAACCAGTTGTGCTTCTTGATATTACCTGTGCTTCTTAATACTGCCTAGGAGACTCAAGTCACTGATTCCATGCCTTCTGTCTCTGGGAGATAAAAATAGATACAGTGATCTTTTAAGAAAGAGCTTCAAAACATGATAAATAATGTCTTTTAATGTTCAAGTTAAGAAAAGTGGAAAAGAATGTAGAACGACGCCAGAAAAAGCATAGCAATTGAAAAAATTCAATTATGTGAACTCAAATTTACACCTGTTTTAAGCTGCTGCTGAAGTTTCATTGTAAGTATCTGCCCTTGTACTGTTACAAACCTAGCCATTAATCTATCTGCCTCTTGAGGACCTAATTTGCATGATTGTTCTTTAATTTGAGTGCAGCTGTGACTAGATTAGGAATGATGATTCTTTTCTTTACCTCCCCTGTTTAGTTCACTGTTTCTAATTTACAAATACAAGTAAGCAAGAAATTGATTAATTATAAAGTAGAAAGTGATGGTGGGGGTAAGAAAACAAGAAATAAATACTGGTTTTATTACTCCTGATAGAGCTAGATTGCACCTAGCTGGTTTACTGAAGACTAGGGTAATGTTCTTGCATTCATTTCACTAAATACAGTAGCTAATCAGAAGTACATTATGCCACTGCTATAATTTTCCACTGAAGAGGCATCCTTTACATGGTAACCTGCAGTAATTTCATGAGAGAAAAAAGTATTCATGCTGAACTCATTACAACTGAGAAAATCTTTACTTTAAAGTCTGATTTGATTTAAATAAAAATTTCTTTGCATTAGTCTTCTATCCTTAACTAGAGCTAATAAACTGCTTTGTCTTGAACTGGAGCATTACTCAGTCCTCCAACTGGTGAACACAGTACTGAATAGGGAGGTGCGATTCTGCCATAGGGGGTTTTGCCATGTTAGAAATTGTGTTCAGCTGAGGGAAGAAGACCCAGTGGCCTAACCCACAGCTGCAGCTCCTGAAAAGTTTTAGTCACTAAATTAGGACTGTGGTGAGCTGAGAAGAAGGATCTGAGGATTTTTCTACTGCTCTGTAGGCAGTTTGTTGGAGTTTAGTAAGCATGCTGGCTTCCATC
Organism: Atrichornis clamosus; assembly: GCA_013400975.1. NCBI lineage: Eukaryota > Metazoa > Chordata > Aves > Passeriformes > Menuridae > Atrichornis > Atrichornis clamosus. The sequence goes on from WBMZ01006084.1 coordinate 35,260, forward strand.
ACAGAGCAGGATCTGTTTCTCCTCTCCTTATTTTTTGTTCAGACTTCTTTAGATTTGCAGTTTCTGTAAAACGTTGGAGGGTTGATGTTTGGTTTTTTGGTAGGGGGTGTGTGAGTGTGTGTGGTTTGTTCATGGGGTTTTATTGCTGTTGTTTATTTCAATTAATATTTCTGATGCAATAATGACTTTTGGCTCTATCTGTGATGGCTGCTGGTGGTCTATACATGGCTAATTAAACACAGTGTCTAATTTGTGTTTCCAGTTCCAGAAAGAGTGCATTTCTGAAGCATTTCTGTTTGTCTTAAAGTGGACCAAGTGATCAGCATGTTTCTAGTTGTGGTCTGTGAGTATCTAAAGATTTCCAGGGCCCTTGGTGCTAGGTTCTGCCAGGCACTTAATGTGATTGCAAAGGAAAGGGAGGGGATATGCCTGGAGAACAAAATATGAAGTGTTTGTAGGACAATCTGTGGGTTCACTTAGGAACCCATACACAAGCTAAGGCACTTTAACAGGTGTCTGTATTTATATTTAAGCATTTTCAGTTAGATACTTCTCTTCACATGACTTAAATATGAGCTCTAGGCAACTGTATTTTACCAAGGTATGTTCATTAGTGACATCATCTTTTGTAAAGGCATATAATAATTCTTTGAGCGAGAAGAAAGTAATTCGTTATTGTAAGGAGCTGACTTTTAATGAGTCATTGCCCAAACATGTTCACAGGACAATGGATTTGGTGGGAAGCTCTTCACAGCTTTGAATCCTGTCCCACTCACTAAGACTAATAGCATTTTTAGTTGCTATTTTTCCTGAGAAGCTGTGCTTAAAAAATAATTTTCCCACTTTTCCCTCTCCTTCTTGCTCATTTCTCCTCTGACTGCTGCAGTATTTTTTCACTAGTTTTTCTTTGGCTAGAAGGTATCTTTTGGACGGGTAACTGAAGTGGAGTACTTGCTATGATTTAGTTTTCTTAAGGCCAAACTACAAAATTCTGCTGCCTCAATAATCAACTGCTTCCTTTCATCTCAGAAGAGACACCCCAATAGTGTAAGTGCTCATGGATTGGATAGGTTCCTGCCAAATCACAGTTTATGTAGTTACATTTTAATCTTAATCAGTCACTCATCTAATGTTATTTGACCAGCACCATAGATTTAATGCCATATATTTGGGATTCATATTACTTCTTGTATCTGTATGTTAGAAGACTGAAATACTTCCCCTCAAATTGGTCTAGACAGCAAGAGTTTCAGATTCAATGACTCACATGAAAATACTTTAAATTTGAATTTGTGAAAAAAGCTCCCAACTTTAAACCACAAATCAAGCCAACTCAAAACACCCTTTTCCATAAGATTATGAAAGGCAAGATGCTGGGTTTTCTAGCTCAGTGATTTCAGTGGCTCATGATTCAGCCTTGCTGATTTGTTGGTACTGCTGCAAAAGATCTAAAGGAAACTCTTCAGTGCATGCTCTGCCAACACATACAAACAGGCTTTAGCTGTAGTATTTGGGATACTGGACAGTAAGATGACTGTGGTTTAACCCCAGGCAGCAACTAAGCACCACACAGCCACTCACTCACTCACCCACCAGTGGGATGGGGGAGAGAACTGGAAAAATGGGAAAACTCATGGGTTGAGATAAAGACAGTTTGATAGAGAAAGGAAAAGCCATACACACAAGCAAAGTAAAACAAGGAATTAATTCATCATTCTCCATGGTAGGCAGGTGTTCAGTCATCTCCAGGAGAGCAGGAATACATCATGCATCATGATGACATGGGAAGGCAAATGCCATCACTCAGAACATCCCTCCCTTACTCCTTCATCTCCCATCTTTATATGCTGAGCACTACTTCATATGGGATGAAATATCCCTTTGGTCAGTTGGGGTCAGCTGTCCCAGTTGTGTCACCTCTCAAATCCTTGTGCATTCCCAGCCTCCTCGCTGTAGGGGCAGTGTGAGAAGAAGAAAAGGCCTTAACTCTGCACAGCAGTAACAAAACCATCCCTGTATTACTGACACGGTGTTCAGCACAGATCCAAAACACAGACCCCTACCAATACCGTGAAGAAAATGAACTCTACCCCTGTCAAAACCATCGTATGAGACTACTGAATAGGACATAAATCCAGGAGCAGATTATTACAGGTGGGCTATCTTCAAACTGTTTTCTCTTGCGTTATAGTAAATTTCTATAACTTTCAACGCAAAATTACACTGTAGAATCAGGATGGCAATTTACATTCAGACTTTAGGCAGGGAGTTACGATTTTCTTTTTTGAGAAACAGGAAGAAATATAGCCCATACCTCAAGAACAATAAGTGTGTCAAGCTCTTTAATTCTTCTTATATCTTTTTACAGTATTTCCAAGTGTTATTACTGAGAAATTATAAAGAAATACAAATTATTGGAAAATTTCTTTCCATTTGATATAAAGGTATAGTCATATAATTCAAAACAAATATCAAAAGTGTAACTTTTCCTTCCTTCTCCCACCCATGTAATTTTGATCCAAAACATACCATTAAATATTTATTGACTGGTCTAAATCACCAATTGTAAATGCAGTCAACTATCTCACAATTCATTGATTTCTCTGGTTTACCTTGCTGTCAGATTTTTCTCAATAATTCTCTCAAAGTAAATGGAGAAAGAGACCTGTTTAAATAAAGCTCATAGGATATATAAATCCCCTCCAGACTCTACACTATTAATAAGTCTAGTAATAGAGCCTCCGTCGGAGGCTGTGAAGGGAAAGAAACAGTGAAGGGGAAGAAACCAAGGAGTGGGAGGTATGTATTCTGCACTCACGTTTCTGTGGCTCTTCATTAGTGAGTTAGTGATTAAAAGTGCTAAATCAAACAAGCAGTTCTAATCTGGCAAGAAACTACACCCAATGAAATTGGTATTTGTGAAGTTGTTTTTGATCCCTGTTGCTTTTTGGTGATTCTGAACCAAGTCCATTTGGGTAGGGGTCTGTGTCACAGGAATTAAGGGGGAACAGGGAAAGACAAAACACTTGATCTACAGAATTCATTATATCAGACAGTGAGAGAAACGCTTGGGTTCCTGACACGGCCAGGACATGTACCACATTTGTTATTTTCTCTCCATAAAATCAATTTTGCACATTTTAATAGGTATTCTCAGCTTCTTGTTTAAATTGATTGTATTTGGGGTTTTGTAACATGTAGAGATTTTCCTTAGGTTTTGGCCCCGATCTCTAATTCATATCACCACAGATCCCTCAGATGTGTCAAAGAGTAATTACTTTCTTATCAATACAGAGCTAGCCTGGATCACAATCACCGACCTGAAGTTAAAAGGCCTAGTAACTCATCTGCAACTTCTTGAACTCCTTCTTTTACCACCCTTCAGTTGTTTATTTCTCTTCTACACTAATATTTTCTTATTTTCCAGAGTAGTGAATCTGTTTGTTAACCATTACACTTGTCTCCCAAGTTCATATACTGAGTAAAATTCGATGCCTTTTCCTCTTCTCATCATGTTTCTCTGACTAAATGACTTGAAAGAGGCTATGAGCATAAAACTAGTATTTCAAAGTATTAAATAATAATATTACAGCTCTCTCTTTTTATTTCTCTCTTTCTTGCTTCATTTTTCCATGTACAATGACTTGGAGTCCTTTAGTGCACGTTCATGGTTGTAGTATTTGCCTGTTTCTCTGGAAAAGTTTGGTATTTAGGAGTCTAACATGTTAAAAAGTTATATCCAAACTCAGTCATTGTGAGAATTGACACACACAGGTAACCAGGGCTACCACCAAACCAGAGCTGAAAAGCAGAGAGTAGATTTTTTTTTATTACCTGGCTAACAACACCAGCTGGCTGAAACCCACAGGGACACAGCCTCCATTAGGTTTAGTTCATCCTAGTGAAAATGAGATATTTGGTACACAGGCTCCCTTAGGCTTAGTTCATCCTAGCACCCAGTGTGGGCTCACGGCCTGCCCCAATGTATCAAAGGGCTTTGTGCACTCACAGTTTATCATAAGACTGTGCTTTTATGATCTCTGAGCTTTTGAGCTCTCTCTCCCAGCAGGAGGCTCAAGGGTGTCTGTGAGTGTGTTATCTCTACACAGGAATTCTACCTCTTTAAACAGGCAGAGGATGAAAAACACTAGGCATGATAAATGGAGTTTTCCCACATTAATATCCTTAGCATTCCTAATTGCAAGGTCGCCTTGAGCAAAACTATTCCCTCCTTGCCAAATCTTGTGGTTTTTACCCTTTCCTCACAACAGTCATAGACTGAACTTTCACAATTGATTATTTGTTCAACTTGTTACAGGAGTTCCCTGATAGTAATTTCAGATAGTACTAGAATATGCCCCTGGCAGCTCCTCCTGCACCTAATCCAGTTTGTAAATTTAAATGTGTTGATAAACAAGTCAAGTGAAGTGTCCCAAAAATACCCCTACACAAATGGCTTCTCTTGAAATGTTGATGAAATTGTAGGTAGATCAGACGTTTTTAAACAGTCAGTGGAAACTGGCTGGTGCAGTGTTGTGGTTTTGGATTTAATATACAGATAATATTGATAACATACTGACATCAAGGTTGTTGCTAAAATGCCTACTCTAAATCAAGGACTTTTCAGTTTCCTGCCAGAGAACAGGTACATGAGAAGCTGTGAGGGAGCATGGCCAAGACAGCTGAGCTGAACTGGACAAAGGGATTTTCCATATCATAGAGCATCATGCCCAATATTTAAATGGAGGGAGTTGTCCAGGAGTGGCTGATCCCAGCTTGGGAACAGGCTGGGCATTGGTCAGTGGTTGTTGTTTTTCTTGGGTTTTAATACTCTCTCTCTTTATCTCCCTTTTTATTACAATAATAATAATAATAATAATATAATTTGTTTCAATTTTTAAACCATTCCAATCTCAACCCATGTATTTAGCATTTTCCTGGTTCTCCTATCCATCCCACAGCGGGGGATAGTGAGCAGGCAGCTGCATGGTACATGTTGGCTGGGGTTAAACCACAACAAGAGCATATCAAGTTTTTTCCTTACATCTTACTGCAGATTAAAAAACCAGCCACACTGACAATATATATATTATCTCAATTTGTGTGATAACCTAATAAAACTTACTCTTCGGAAGTTGTAAATTAAAACCAGAATTTCTCCCTTCTCCATACAAAAGGTGCTTGTCTAGGGTAAAAGAAAACTGTATAGCATTTATGTTACAGAGAATTATTGAGACAAATCAAAGACTGAAGTCCAGCTTTTTTTTCTCCTCAACAAGGATGTCATAACAGTTCTTCTGAATCTAGACTGTAACTGCAGTGTTTCAGAGTAAAAAGAGAGTGTTAAAAAAGTGTTAAATGGATTACATGACTTAAGGACATCAGAAAAAGTAGCAAATGTCCTTACATCAGTCATTCCAGAAGTCATTTCAGAATGACTTCTAACATTAATAAAAGACTGATGAAGCAAGGCAACTCTTTTAACTGTGGTGAATTGGCTGGTGAGGACAACAGGAAGCATCCTTTTTCACACTCATGTGTTCACAACCCTTGTTAATCCCGGCACTTTGAAGCACATAAACTACTAATTAATCCTAAAGAGGTGTTTCTTTTTTTGCTTTAAACTAAGATTGATTGGAGCTTCAGTGATGGGATAAAGCATCTGTTATCAAACAGATTTATCTAGTGAACATGTTGAGAAGTGGGAAAAAATATAATTCTAGAATATTTATGGCATGAAAGAGAGGAAGAACATTCTGGATAGAAAAAAAATCTTTATTTTCTGAGTATCTGTTTCAGCTTTGTTTTCATAGATATATTTTAGATTTATTTGGCAATATTTTATCATGCATTAAAAGTCATTTGACTTGCTGCTCATACTGCAAGATTTTCCAGAAGCATCTAATTTGCCTCATGCATTGCATCAGGTGATGAGCGTAGACAAGTAACACAAGGATTTAGAGACTGAGGTTTTTACTGAATTCAGTAGGAACCTACTGGCTGGGCTGCAGAGTAGGTATGAAGCCACTTATTTTTCCCGTTCACAAAAAAATGTACATCTAATGAAGCATTTTCTGATCTCTTCCTTTATCACAGCATCACTGAATATGATGATAATATTTCTTATCTCTCTGCTGGTGGAAGAATCCTGACACAGGTTAAAGCACCAATGTCTCCACCAGTGTGAGAACTGCTATTATTTCACGTAAGTGTAAGAGAAAGTACAGAAAGCTCAGATGTAACACAGCTCATTTGATCTAAACATTAGGCAAGTAACAGAACAGAAAACAGAGTTTCGCCCCAGTGTCCTGCAAAGTACAGAGCTTCATATTTTAAAATTTGAAATCTTGCTCCCTGCTGTCCCAGTCTCCTTAAAGATCAACTGCAGACACTACACATGCTTGGAACAGTTCATTTAAATCTTAAAGTCTTGTACTTAGCAGTCTGCTACTCTCCCAAACTTAGTCAAATATATTTTTCTGCTCTCCTGCTGCTGTCATGCTTTTGGAGTCAGAGCTTCTACACTAAATTGAAACTGGAAGAATATATTTCTTTCAAAACCTGATGTCCAAGTTTGAATTCAATTCCTCAGATTCTTTTAAAAAAGTTTTTGCATAGAATTTTAAATCCTGTTTTATTCAATGAGGATGGAAAGACAGAAAACTTCTGGTCCAACTATTACCTCTATTGATTTAGATTTCACCTTGAAGTCAGGGATAGTGTAAGAGGGTAACTTCAACTAACAAAGGCATCTGCAAAGTCAAGATTTGTTCAGGAACCTGACATTTATGTTCCTGACAAAGACCAGAGATATGACACATGTCAACCAGAAGTACTGATTTTAAATATTAATTCTGAGCTACAGTGGTCTCATTTTTTTCTACATTAAGAATCTTGACTCCCTTCTTTCTGCATTCTAAATTAGAAACCTTCTTCTGCTGATGGGCTTTTTAAAAGAAGTCAGGGAAAAGATATGACTGATTAATCAGCAGATGCTTGTGTTTTCCAATTGCTTCTCAGAAAATTGTCTTGAGACGTGTAGTTAAACCACCTCAAAATTTTTACCAGTGAACCAGCAGATGAATGCTCTAGAGAGTAGTGGCCAATTCTGCACAACATAGCATTTCTTCACAAAGGCTTCTGGGGCATCCAGGACTGTGCCAGGCTGGGGGGAAATGTGGATTTGTATCAATGTTTTTGCATAAAAAACTCTGTGACCCAGAGCTGCCCCATCATCCTGGGCAGTGCCAATGGGGAAGCTGCATCCTTTTCTGCAGGGCTGAAAATCTTCATCTATTCAGGCATTTACAAAATACTGGCTTTAACAAGCCTTGAGTTTCTCTGGGCTTAGGTGACGGCCCAGCAGTCAGAGGTGTCTTGACTGCTTTTGTAGGTGTCTTAGTTTGAAGTCTGGTAGCACTAATGTGTCCCTGCCCAGCTTTGATCATATCAAAGTGGCTAATATCTTGCTGCTGAAATAAAACAGTAAAATCCATTTCCTTCCCGTCCAAAACAGTAATTCAAGAGATGCCAGTGGGAGGAACTAATGAATTCTTAATTTTGGGTTGTTGCTATAGCAATGCACTCAACATTTACACTGATGAGCTGAAGTGGAGCTGGATTTTTTTATTCCCTGTACATTAGCCAGCAATCAAAAAGTAATATCTCATCCACTGGTGTGCAAACAAAATAAACTTGTTTACTACCTGAACAGTTACAGACATTTTATAAAAAGCTGGAGAAAGCAAATATGTTTGTACATTTTCTTTTGTACACAGCAGCTGGAAACAGTGCATGATGAATATTAACAACAAATAATTTTTTGCACTTTAGTTACACAAATTGTAGGCCAAAGAATGAAAGAGAGTAGATGCTAATAATGCAGAAACTTTCAAGTATGTATGCTCAAAGATTTCACAAACCTGTCTGTCTTCAGTTCTGTACAGCTTTGTCATGTTTTATCTTCACTGAGGCAGCTCTATTGATAGTTTCTGTGTTGCTAATGAGAGAGTTGAAAAACTACATACAGTTCTGTGCAGTTGAAAATAATTAGTAATGGAAATTGCCTTATTCCCTTTAGACTTCTCATTTTACTGAATAATATCTGAATACCGTACTTATACCTATGACAGAGTGCAGGACTGGTGCAACAAAGCATTGTTTTCAGTGCCTACTATTTATCTTGAGAAATATTTCATTCTGACTTGAATTTTATTATGAAACTTGGCTGAAAAGACAGTGGCATAATTCAAAACACTGAAAATTATTTAAGAGATATTAAAATGGAATAACGTGGGAGGAGACTGTTTTTATTACATATTCAATACAAAGTAGCACATATCTCTCATCTGTAAAAACAATAATATTTGTCAGCATATTTCTTTCAGAATATACACTGGAGCACAGTTACATCTCTATTGTGAAAACAAGTTTAAATAAAAGTTGCTATTTTTGCCGTGCACCAGTAGATGATATCGCACAAACTCTGCTGCATGACGTTTATACAGAAGTTCACTTCACACACACTCCTTTGGGGATATAGACCCAATTCTCATACTTCATATCTTTTTTCCATCACTGAGAATAAGTACACTGTCCATTTCTGTTTGACAGTCTCTGCAACTCTTTCACAATATCGGGAAGCACAGCCTACTTTCAGATCTGCCAGAACAAGTCTTACTTGGTGTAATAAGAGGTAGAAAAGAAAACAAGAAACATTGTTTTTTTACTTAAAAGTAAGCAATACAAGGTGACACAGTTACACACTCTTTGTATACCATTTTTTGGTGGATTGGGAATGAAAAATTCTCACTGATATATAGGCAAGTTTCAACCGCATAACCTGATGCTCTAGTGTCCATGTTACTCTTAGTAAAGGTATCGGTGCCTGTGGTTTGAAAAGGAATGGACTACAACTCCATTTTATGAGCTGTGTGTTCTAGTTAATACCTTAGACATAGTAAAAATAGTATTGAGACAGAGACCCTGAGGGGAGCTGCATATGAACACCTAGGACCTTTACGAGGACTTGTACTCCTAGGTCTAAATACTGAGAGCATCAAGTGGCTCTCAGCAGAGCAGCTCTGGACACGCTTACAAGGACTTTGGTACCTGGGGAAAACCCCATCCAGCTGGCTTTGGGTCCTCTGAGTCAGTAGCAGTTGAGAAGCCATGGATACATTTTATGCTTGGCAAGGATGTGCCAGTGAAGACACCTTCAACTCTGGTGTACCACCAGCTGCTCACCACCTTTCCTCATTCAAGGAGCCACTGCTCTCCCTAGGATGAGCTCATTGTTCCTCTGAACTAGCCCAGTTAGGAAGAACCAGATCACCAGAGACCTCCCATTTGAAACAATTCCTCTGTTTTTTGCTTAGGTGGGTTAAGACACGCTCACACAAACAGCTGTGCTAGCAGGTAGGTGTCAGAATTAAGGGCGAGCCATGGGGCACAGGCCAGCTGAGACAGCAGATGCCAACAACAGCAGGACCACACCCTCCTCTCTCCTCTCCCACAAGGCACAGCCTCAGCATGCCCCCATAAGCCAGGGTTAAAAAGTGCTGGTACCACACCTGGGGCCCAGGGTTAGTCACAGTCCAGCAATTTCCAGGTGAAGCTGCAGCCATTAAGGAATTCTCAAGACAAAAAACAAAGAGAGCAAGACAAATTCAGGGTCAGGAATGCAAAGGCAGGGCACAGATTTTCCTGCAAGAAAGCAAAGGGAAGGGATGCTGACAGGCAGTGGAGAGAGCAACAAGAAATGTTCATGGTCAAATCCCAGGTCTTGAACTAATCTGACCTTCCTTCCCAAGCAGATACAGCCTGAGGGAGGCACACATTTTTCTTGTTAGAGCACTGTGATGAGTACTCAGAAGGCAAAAGGACTCTGCTGTGCAGTAGGATCCTTTACAGAATGGATTTGTTTTATCCAACTATGCTCCTTCCAAGCCAATTTTCTCCCAGATTGGGCTTTGACAAAGCAAGGTGGGAAACTGTTGTGGTTTAACCCAGCCAGCAACTAAGCACCACAGCTTCTCACTCACCCACACACCCCCTCACACACACATGGTGGAGAGTAAAATAGGAAAGAAAAGGTAAAATTTGTGGATTGAGATAATAACACTTTAATCAATTTAAATTTAATTAATTTGATTTAAATTAATTTGATTAAATTAATTAAATTTAATTAATTTAAATAAAGTACTACTACTGCTATAAATGATAACAATAATTTTAATAAAAAGGAGAGAGGAATAAAGCCCAGGAGAAACAAGNATAAAGTACTACTACTGCTATAAATGATAACAATAATTTTAATAAAAAGGAGAGAGGAATAAAGCCCAGGAGAAACAAGTGATGCACAATACAGTTGTTCACCACCTGCTGACCAATACCCAGGCTGCCCCTGGGCATCAACCAGTCCCCCTTCTGGATAACTCCCTGTCTTAGTTTGAAAGTCAGATA
>WBMZ01006085.1:0-23605 GCA_013400975.1 Atrichornis clamosus
CCACACTCTAGTGTCCTCTCCTTATCTTATCCCGTGGAAGGAGAGAAAGCTCCTTGAGAGCTACTTCAAAGAGTGAGAGTCTCAGACTCATTTTATTCCATACGCTCATCTGCAGGCAGGCACCAGAGGGACTCACCACTGGAACACAGAACAGGTGGCTTCTGAAATAAATGTTCATCCCATTATGCTTCTAGATTTGAAAAAGTTTGAGCTATGTTGTTTACAGCTTTCAAAGCTGTAATGCAAGATGGCTTATGGATGCTCTGTGTGTATTTGTATCACTTGTTTTTGTCCTCCAGATCAGGGTTCCTTCCAGTTGCTTATCATGAACACTTCCATCCCTGGTAAAAGCTTATAATTAAAAGCTGCATTTATGACAGTAAGGGCTGGATAACAAAGGCTATGAGTGTCTTCACAAGAAAATAATTTCCTTTTTATTATGAAATTGTCCATAATTTTACGATCAGAGTTCTTACCTTTACAAACAGTAAATTGAGAACCATCTTTTGGAACTGCTTACATGTAAGAAGTATAACTTCCACGTTTATAAATGCAGGTGAAATCCATGAGAAAAACTGCACTCAATTTAATTGAATTTCAACTGCTTTCAACAGCTCAGATCCTCTGGTTTTTTACTCCTGTAATTTTATCCTCATTTGCTCCAGATTCCAGTCTCTCTTTCAGGACATGGACAGAAATGAAACACATAGAAAATAAACATGTCCACTGTTCCATGTGGAAAGTTTACTAGGTTTTGACCTTGAGGGCAGAGAACAGACAAATAATCTTGTAACCTTTAAAACATGAATTGAAAGTGTATTCTTTACCTATTTACTTTTAGGAAAAATAAAGTATCAAAGAGTAAAAAAGCACTTGTAGGCTATCACCTCTGCTCAATATATGTATTTGGTACTGTGCATTTCAAATTTTTCCTGCTTACACAGAAAATGTACTTTTAAATTATTGTTACCATAAGTAACCACATAAAAAAAAGAATCCATACAAAATTAGGATGATCAAAAGGCTGGGGAATCTGCCATATGAGAAAAGGTCGAAACAGGTCTTTTCTCCCTAGAGAGAGAAGACTTCGAGATGGTGGGGTCTTATCACAGCATTCCAGCAATTTGGACTGATACAAAGAGGAACAGAAGAGGTTTCATCCTAATACAGGATAATATTTTTCAGTGAAAAAAATCAATCATAAGAATAACCTCCCCTGTTACATGCCTGGAAGTTTTCAAGATGCAATTGGACAGGGTGCTCGATAATCTCTCCCAGATTCCCTTTCCTTTGAAAGGTGAAACCAGATGGTCTTCTGACTGTCCCTTCATGGAATAGCTCTTCCATCTCAGGCTATTCTATAAAAGCCATGCTGTTCTGCTTATTTCATCAGAAAGTTTATAAACTAATTGCTGAAAGTTATCATAAACTGTACAACACTGTGCAGAAGGGGTTTAGTATTCATGTCTTTTAATCACAAATTGTCAGCAATCAGACTTTAAAAAGCAATTTAAATGATTACTCTACTCTTGAAAAAGTAGAAAGGAATAATGAAAATATAACATATATTATTTGAAATAAAGACTGGCAAAAGACTCACAGTACATAGGCAGTCTAACTGAAGTCTTGGATGTAGTATCCCCGACTATACATCACTGCTGTGACAATCTGCACATGATACAGATGCATGTGAACTGAAGTATCTCACAGGGATGCTGCTAGGTAAGGTATCACTAATGTTTCATAGACGCTTGGCCATGCAACAGCTAATAATGTAAGCACATACTCATCTGTACTTCCTAGGGACTTAAATGCTTCAGCTGCTGCTAGAGCTGAATAAGAATGGCCATAAGCACCGACTAAGTACAACATTCCACAATTCAAATCCTTCTGCCAGTCACTGAGTGAGATTTGCCAGTCAAAACATATGTTTAAATATGCATTAATTTAAAAAACCTTGGTCACCTCATGCTTCCAGAGCTGATCTGAATAGATGGAAAACTTGGGAAAGTTCTGGCACTATAATTAGGCTGCAAATTTTTTCTTTCTAGATTTAATCATTTTCCCTAAGGATCAATCTACAATTCCCTTTTAACATGAGTATCCTTAGTATCACTGCCCAATCTGCATTATATGTAAAAATTACTAACTCCTCTACTATGTAATGAAAATTGGAGGGTATGGAGAGAACTTGCTAGCAAGATCCAGGATTACCACCTCTTTCACTGAACTTCAGGAGGACTTGGGGAAATAAGTTCATTTCTATTTCTGCATGCATTCTTTCTATTTCTAAGAGCCTCAATTCAGGTATTCACTGAATAACTTCTCATTAAGAAATGAAGGACAATCAAACTCTCCTACACAGGATTGAGGCTTAGTCACTAGTAATTTTGTACTTAAGATTTTATTTTCAGTCAAGTTTTTAAGCAAAAATTACAATTAATCTAATAGAAAACCAGCATCTGATACACAGCTTTGCACTGTTGACTAGGCATACTGTACCAGATCTTGGCTTCGGTTAAGACAACTGATGTTATAATACAAAACAATGATTGCAGCAATCAGTACCAACAGCATGCATTAAAGAGATATTTCAAGTCAGAGTTGTTGACTTTTTAAAATCAGTCCTTTAAAGAAAGTAATAAATGTAGACCCCCCTAATATAAGCAAATATGAAGTTGTTCAGACTCTTTAGAGTTGGTAGAATAACTCTGCCCCGCAACCTGCACCTTCATTAATGTGCTAAGCATAGGTTAAAAAAGCCCCAACAAACTAACAAAAAAGCATCAACAAAATAAAACAAAAAACAAAACAACCACCAAAAAACCCCAAGAAGGACTTTCCTTGTAATGATCATATTTGCCTTAATTCCAATTTCATTTTGTCAGTGATCAATGTTAATTAGTCCTTGAAAAATAGTTATACTACAAGAGACCTAGGAGAACAAATGGGAAGCAAACTCAGCTAATGAGTTAGCATAGGAATATGCCTTTATCTCAAACAGCTTTAGCTTAAATCTGGCATGTTTAGCTCCTTGGAAATAGGATGGTTTCAATTACTTTATCCTTCACTCTAAGAACTGCTGAACTTGGAATACCCCGTTTGACATTCAAACTCACTAACAATATTTGATTCTCAAGAGCGTTCACTGCAAGGAATCTCATTTAAAAGTCCCAGTATTGGCATCCACCCCTCACTTCCAAGACACATATTATCTTTTCTGCCTGAAATATTTGTACGAGAAACATTTTTTTTATTATTGCATGCAATGCAGACTATGCTGTTTAAATTTCTAGATTTCAAAGAGGCACCTAAGAGTTGATTTTGGAAACTTTTGAATTAGAAGGATAAAACCCACCTACTCCTTCCAGTGTGTCCTGGAGTGATTTGTGACTGGTCTATTCCATTACCCTCTGCTTAATGCTCAGAAAACAAGTGCTGTAACCTTTAAGGCCCGGGACCGGATGTGTGCGAGGCTGGGGGACAGACCGGGGATTTTTGGCACGGTGGGTTTGAAACCTCGCAGCTCGGGTTTCCTGCGGCTGGGTGCAGCGTGGTGTTTGCGCGGCTGGCTGTTCCTGGCCCAGGCCAAAATCCCTTTTCCCTTCCCTGGATCGGAGAAGCTGCAGCAGGGATCTTGGGACTGTTCTGAGACTAACTGATCAGCTGTTGGTCTGGAGCAGGAGACATCGCAGCGGTAGGAGCGGGGCTGCCCCTGCTCCGGCCCGCCAGGCCCTTGCGTGCCGAGCTGAGCTGGCAGGAAAACATCGAGCCCAGCTGCTCTGCCTGCCGTGATTGTCCTGCTGTGCCGCGCCGGGGAGAGGATCAGCACCAGACACCCATCAGACCTTCCCCTGCGGCCTTGTGAGAGCTCTGGCACTCGGGGTGGGGGGAAAGCCGGCACCATCTTGGCACCACGTGTCAATCGCGCCTCCGACATTTTGTTCCGGGTTTTGTTAGTTTAATAATTAGCACTCATTACCCCTTTTTTCCTCCTTGCCTCTGTTAATAAACTTGCTTTTTTTCACCTTCCTCCTTTGTTACTCATTTTGTATTTGCGGGAAGGGCTTCTTGGGACCTATCCTCTCTTGTCTCTAAAACCGAGACACAGTGCTAAGTAAAATCTCCCCTGGAGCAACCACAGAACTTGTGAAGGAGAAATGAGGCTTTTGAAACAGCATAATTTCAATTTGCAGAATGAGCCTTACTGATTATTTACTGCAGTGAGGTGTAGCTGTTCAAGGTGTATATGTTGAATGGTGACCTCAGGAGCATGGTACACTAGAAAAAGGGTTGCAGCTGTGATACATAGATGCTATAATATTGGCTTTCTGCGAATGTTAAAACAAGTAATATTTAAGTAGCTTTTGTAATAGTGGCTTTGTTACAAATAGATGCTATATGTATAAGTAGCTTTATGTACAATGTAGCTTTGTTTGGGTGGGGTTTTTTTGTTGGTTTGTTTTCTTTCTTTTTTTCTTTCTTTTTTCTGTTATCCCTGCTACCAGCATACCGACTACTGTCTGCAGAAAACACCGACCAAAGCCCACTCCGGGACTAACAAAAACTGACCAAGAATCATAGCCAAGAAATGCGCATGATACAACAAGATAATATGCGTCGCCAAGAGGCTTATTCCCCCAGCAAAGATATACACCTCCTGGTCCGAGGAATTACCAAACGACATTCCAAGTTAAACAGTTCCTGGAAAAAGTTTGAATACATCTACAAGTTCCGGGAACTACCAAAACTACATTCCATGCTAAACAGTTCCGGGAAAAAGTTTGAATATGCATTATTGTCTATGAATATGAAATAGGCCAAGGAGTATGTAAGGGGGATCCCCGAAGTAGCAGGTGTGATCTTGGCTGAGTGCCAAAAGCACCCAGTGCTGTGAATTTTGCTTTATTACTTTTTGCCCCTTATTGTCCTTTTATTAAACCTTTCAAATCCTAACAGGAGAGTGAACTTCGTTTTTCACACAGCTATAAAGGGTTATTATCAACACTCCAATGGAACATTCCACTTAAAAGACCACAAGCAGAAAGATCTTAACAGTATCATTGTGACAAATTTCGTTCTTCATCAAGGGCACATCCACCAGTAGGAGGTATTCATTCCACTCTAGATTGACCAAAGCACAGAGTTTTGACCCACTCTGGCAATTATGTCTTGCTTCTCCTGTACCTTTATGGCCTTATAGCTTAAAGGTTTTCAGGATCCAATGCAGTCTCCATCATGGCCTTCGTGGTAAAAATGGAGCTCAAGAAAAGGGAAGTAAGCCTGGCCAAGCAGGTCTATATTTCAAGAAAGATAGTCTTTGTGCTTTGTGTGTGATTCCAGTGACTATCAGGAAAATCAGGCTTGAGGGAAAAAAGACCCATGTGCTCTGAACAGCAAAAGGATGTGAAGGAGCAAGTACAAGCCTCAAGACCTTTACTGGCACATGTATAGTTGCCACACACACCCCACTATGTCAGGTACTGTAACTCACAGTCAAAGCCAGCATTTCCAAGTCAAATATTGTCATTTTTTTTTGAATCGAAGAGTCTGAATAACCTTGTTTTGTATACGTTTACAAAAAGTTTGTCTCAAGTCTCAAACAACCAAGCAAAAAAAAAGCACAGAGAGGTCTATCCAAAATTCAGTGAGGAGGCTATAGAAACCAACATCATAGTACTTTTCTACATGTTCAAGGCCTCTTATGCCTTGCAGCAAAGCCAAAGAGTAATACATTAGAAAGGGGTGTGAAGTTTTGGCTCCATTTTAGAAATTATGTGCAGGAAAAAAGAGGGGGGAAAAAAGCATCAAAATGAACCATGATTTTCACCTGGTTTTGTTCTTAAATGGATCAAATCTGTACTGTATCACAAAGAAAAACTACAGAGGGGAAAGTGACAAGAAGCTGAAGAAACCTTTCAGGTAAAAGAAAATCCTGAAGATGCTGGAGACTGGAGAAAAATCCCAAGAAGGTAGTTCACATTCATGCTCTGCATTACAGAAGACAGTTGAGAGCATGAAAAAGGTAGAGACAAGGTACCAATACTTCACAAATAGTCCTTATATTGGTGGTTTAGTGGGCATACACAGACCAGAAGTCAAATGGGCAGAGGTGTGTAACTTAACTACCCTTACTAAGCATGAGCAGTAAGTTCAGATGTGAAAGTCAGTCAATCATTGAAGTGACAAAGAACAGGAGAGGTCAAAGTTTTTGGGACTAAAATACATTTGTGCTTAGGGCAGGGAGGGAAAAGAGAGAAACTGGATGGCAGGAGGAAGAAGAGGCTAAATGAAGATTGTGGCATGAAATTTGCAAATGTGAAGTAGGTGAAGAGACCAATTTGAAAGAAAAAGGTGATACAGGCAACTCACTCATATCCCCCTCCCTTAATAGGCTTAGTTTTCATGACCTGTTTAAACAGTCGTACCAAGAACTCTGGCTACCCTATTTGCTTCCCTTGCAGTCTGACATCACATATATTATAAACCACATGCAAGTCATTCTACAACTGTTGTACAATCTTAAAATTAAAGAATAACATGAGATATGCTGACAGTGTATTACTCAATGTTACAACTGAAATTCCCAGTGATCATTACACTAAAATCATAGGATCAGATAATTGCTTAGGTTGGAAGCAACATTAAGGATCATCTAGTTCCAGCCTCCCTGCCATGTGCACGGACACCTTCCAAAAGACCAGGTGGCTCAACGCCCGATCCAGCCTGGCCTTGAACATTGCCAGGAATGGGGCACCCACAATTTCTCTGAGCAACCTGTTTCATTGCTCCAGTACCCTCTGAATAAAAAACCCCTTCCTAACATCTAGTCTGAATCTACCTTCTTCCAGTTTGAAGTTGTTCCCCTTTGTCCTGTCACTACAGACTATCGTCAAAAGTCCTTCTCTACAGCTTTCTTATTGGCCTTGTTTATGTACTGAAAGGCAGCTAAAAGGTCTCCACAAAATATACTGGTAGTTTGATTTTTGAGGATCTCTTAAATCATATGAAGTCATACAACAGCAAGTGTGATTTATAAATTATCCCTCTAGATTAAGATTACCATCTTGGCTATTAACTTAGAATATCCATTCTCTTTCCCTTTTTGCCTAGCACACTTATTCTTTAAAAATGCTTACAAATTCACACACTATTTACTTTTCTATATCTGCGTAGCATTGTAGAGGGACTGAGGGTACAGCATTATGCTCGTTCACGTGGAATGGGATTGATTTGTTTGCTGTAAATGGCTGAGTTCCAAGATTGTTGTATAAAGTTATCTCAACACATTGCCAGAAAAATCCTCATCCTAACATGATCAAATTTCATCCAGTTTTCAAATAAGCTTAGTGGCAAGAGCTATGGAAAGAACTGCTACTAAAAAGTGTCTTTTGGGACCTTACATAACAATTATACCCTAATAAAAATGGAAGCTAACTATGCTCACATATCTGAGGTACCCCGAATAGTTGAGATCATATCTGTTTAGTGTTCACTAGTTGCTTGCTCAGTTGCTTGCAAAGAATGTACTTTTAGTTTGTCTTAAAAAATTAAGCCAGTTTTATTACATAATCAAAAGATAAATTTATTGAGATGGTGACATACAAAGTATGGACAAGCACCTGCACAAAGATAGTAAACAACTTAGAAGATCTGAACTAGATACAGCTTAGTCCCATCACAGACCACTGGCAAAAAAGAACATATTATTCAACCAAGGTATAAATAGTGGTTTGTTAAGACTTACTGTGCATCATCTGCAGCCTGTTTGGAACTAATTAAGCCTCAGAAGACTAAAGTCTAGCCCTGAATTCCAGGCCAAACTTCCAGCCCGAAATATCATGTGTCTCTTTAAGTAGTCATCAGCAGGAAACAAGGGCAATGCAGAAAATGCACTGACAACAACGAGAAATTAGTGCATTATTTCCTTTATTGGTACTCCAGGTTTCACTACTTCTAACAAGCTGACAGAGGAACAGAAGCCAGCAGAGAGTCACTGGTGAACTGCCACGCTGCGTGGAAAAGAGCCGACAAGATCCTCGCTCTACGCGCCGATGAGCAGCCTCTTGCTCTCCCGGCCGGCAGCAAAGCCCCCGCTGCCGCCCGGTCCCATCGGCTGATGGATGCGCGGCGGCTGCTGCTCCCGGGCGCAAGGCAGCACATCCTTGCTGCGGCGGGCCGGCTAGCAGGGCGGAGGGAGCGCAGTCCCCGTCCTGGGCCGCCGCCGGCGGGAGCGCTGCCCGCGGAGGGGCCGGTGCCGCTGTGCGGCAGGCGGCGGTACGGGAGGGCTGCGGCTGGCGCCCGGCTACTCACCATCTCCTGCCTCAGGAGCTGAAGTTTGGACTCCAGACGGGCCAGGGTGGCAGTGCGGCGGCGGTGGGGACCGGGGGCCGTGGCGGAGGGGCGAGCCGGGAGCTCCTCCCCGCGCAGGGGCCGCGCCAGGCTCTCTGGCACTTTGCGCCCGAGCTTCTGCTCGACGTCGTGGAGGTCAGGCGAGGCGCCGGGCTCCATGACTCGCCCTACAGGAGCCCGCGGCGGCGACGATAGCGCCGGCACTACCCGCGCCCACCCGGCCGAGGCGCGGAGAAGAGCGCCTGGGGCGACAGACCCGCGGCTGGCATGGGCATCTCCCGTGCGCACCAGCCCCTCCCGTCCCTGACCCGGCCGCCGCGGGGAAAGGCAACAGCGGGCAGGCGGGGAGGATGGAGGAAAATGGCCTTGCTTCGTGTGCGAGACCGCGACGGGCCCCGGCAGCTGCTGCCCGGTACTGCGCGACCCGAGTCATCGCGCGTCCTGCCTGGCTGTAACTTTAAAGCCGCGGGCAGGTGGAAGAGGCGCGGCGCGGCCCTCCCACCGTAGTGCCTGCTGCAGGAGAGGCGCGGCACGCCCGCAGCCGTGGGGCGCCCCCCGATGGCGGGGACTGCGCCACTCGACCGGGAAGGGCGTCGGGAACACCGTGTCCCTCGGGCAAAGAGGAGAAGGAGAGGCACAGGAGAGGAGAAAAGGAAGGGAAAGAAGAAAAAAAAAAAAAAAAAGAAAGGAAAAAGAAAAGGAAAAAAAAGAGAAAGAAAGGGAAAGGAGAAAAAGAAATAGAAAAAGGAAAAGGGAAAAGGAAAACTCAAAGAAACGGAAAAGTAAAAAGTACATTATAAAAAAGGGAGAGAATAAAATAGTTTCTGTTTCTAACAGGGATAGGAGCATAAGTACAGTGTGAATGGTATTCCCACTTGTCAAACAGGTTTTATTGTAGGCAAGCAGATTCCTCCCCACCCCCCTCAATTATTCTATTATTCTTGTATCCCCATCCTCTTTAAGAAGCAAAGCTTGCAAGTTTAGCCAGTTGCTCTAACTGATACAGGGCACGTATTGCTTTTGCAGACAGCAGTGCTGGATGTGCCCTGTTGCTCCTTGTTCCATGGCACTGAAAAACATTTTAGGCACAAAGGCATGAATAGCCCCTTCCATGGAGCTGCAGCTGACATAAGTCAAGGGGGTTGAGAAAGTGAGGCCAGCCACTCTGGGTGTCAGGTCCTTCATAACAACTGGAATAACTAAATGTGGTGTGGAGAACTTGGAAAAACAAAATGTTGTTACAGCAAATGAGATGCTTTCTGTGAAATAGTTTAATCAGTACTTTAAAATCTAAGATTTACTGATCAGAAAACTTTGCAAGGGTCAAGTAAAGTAAAGTCAAGTAATAAATCCATAGACGTATCTGATAATCTTAGAGGTGCCTTGATTTTAGACCAGAACCCTTATTTTAACACTTCAACCATCTGGAAATCCTTTGTACAAAACGTATGAGAAAACATTTATTTCTCTCATATTTGCCATAAATGCTTCATTCAGATGACAAAAAACCTATCAATATTCTTCTCAGAAAAGAAAGACAAAATCATTCACTCACACAAAATAATAATCTTTCTTATTACTGCCACCACTCTCAAATATTTCCTGAAGTTCTATTTTAATGTATGGATACTTGCAGACAAGCTTCTATATAATATCAAATTAATACTGATTTATGCCATTCTGTAAATTAGTAGGGATCACACTGAAATTCTTCCTCTGTGAGCTATGAACACCTTGTTACGTAAAAGTTTAAGTTTACAATGTTGGTACAACACTGAACTATAAAATCTCCTTTGTTATACAAGCAGCACCCTATTAAATAGGTTATGATTCAATTTTATTCAGACTTTCTGTTCGAAGAAACTTCTAAAAAATGTGAAAAATTAATATTTTTAAAAAAAATATTTCAGGTGACCTGAATTATCAAGCTTTTTAAGAATTAAAATGTAAGAAGAAATAATACAAAGCTTTATGCTAGTTTAAAAAAGGTTTTTTAGTGACAAAAGAACTTCCCATATCCTACTGTAAATTATCTAAAAATAATGAAAATAAGTCCTTTCTCTTATTCCTCATGAGCAAAATTAAGAAAGTGAACTACATAATGTACCCTATACATTCATGAATTTATACTTTACCTATAGTATGTATCTAGTGGCTTGATTTATACCTCCCACTGGCCTTGCATCAGTATAACAGCTAGCAAGTCAATGGGTATACTTTTGAATTTCAAAGATTAAAAGATATGCTGATGTTACAGTCACCTTATTAAATCTTAGAGTTATCAGATTTGCTAAACTAATAAGTGTTTCAAAGAAACACTTTAAGTGTTACACATTAAATAAACAAAAGCAGTAAAATATATGTAAATTCCATTCTTGTTCCTTGGGACAGATCCTCTATCTTCATATTAGAGTCATAAAATGTCTTAAGTTGGAAGGGACCCATAAGGAGTCCAACTCTCTGCTCCTTGCAGGACTATCTAAACTTAAACCATATGATTAAGAGTGTCATCCAGACATTCCTCGCACTCTGACAGGCTTGATGCTGCGACCACTTACCTGGGAAACCTCTTCCAGCAACCGACACTGTCTTGATGAAAGAACACTTTTCTAATATCCAATAGGAATTTTCCCTGATGAATCTTCATTCCATTTCCTCATGTCTGTTGCTGGTCACCAGAGAGGGGAAAACTTCTTTCACTGCTCCCTTGAGGAAGCTGTAGTCTCTGACAACTGTCAACCTTCCCTTTTTCAAGGTAAACCAAGTGACCTTAGCCACTCTTGAATGCCTTGTCCTGAAGGCCTTTCACCACCTTGGTCACCCTCCTCTGGACACACTGTAATAGTTTGATGTCCTTCTTGTACTGAGGCACCCACAGCTGCACACAAGACTTGAGATGGGTTGCACCAGTGCACCACAGAGCAGGACAGTCACCTTCCTTGACCAGTTGATGGTGCTGTGCTTGATGCAACCCAGGACACATCTTGCTCTTTTGGCCACCAGTGCATGTTGTTGACTCTATGAAATTTGCAATCTAACTAAACCATCAGATCTCTTTCTTTGGTGCTTCTCTTCAGTCTCTTGTCCACAAATTATATATAACCAGGATTATTCTGTCCCAGATTGAGAATGTGGCACTTGCCCTTGTTAAATTTCATACAGTTGGTGATGGTTCAGCTCGCTAGTTTATCTACATCTCTCTATCCTTGACGGAGTCTGCAGTTCCTTCTATTTTAGTATAATTGACAAACTTACTTAATATACATTTAATTCCCGCATCCAGGCAATGTATAAAAACACTGAAGAGCACTGGTCTAAAAATGAGCCCTGGTGAACCTCTCTGGTGAGTGGTTGACAGCCTGATATGAACCCATTTACTGTAATTTTTTGAGTCAGCCAATTGCTCACCCAATGTATTATGAAATCGAGTAGCTGTCTGCTGGACATTTCATCCAGAAGGATGCTGAGAGACAGTGTCAAGAGCTTTGTTAAAATTGAAGAACTCACATCTACTGCCTTTCCTTAGACAACTAGATGGGTGACCTTGTTATAAAGGGAAATTAATTTAGTGAAGCAGGACTTTCCCCTCATGAACGAACCAGTGTTAATTGCCACCACTGACTGTATTCTGTCTCAGATAATTTTCACTAACTCTCAGAATAAACTTATCCATAATATTACCAGTCACTGAAGTGATACTGACAGTCCTGTAATTACCAGAGTCTTCCTTCTACACTTCTTGAAAACTGGGAGAACATTTGCTGTACTTCCAGTTGACTGGGACTTCTCCAGACTGCAAACACTGTTTGAAAATCATGGGAGAGATTCAGCAATGACACCAGCCAGTTTTTTCGGTACACTGGGTCCCGTTGGGCGGCATAAATTTATGTGCATCCAGCTGGAGCAGCAAGTCTTAAGTTCAGAGTCAGCTGAATTTATCATTTCCCTAATCACAGCCTTTCATAAGAGAGCTTAGAACACACTGATGTTGAAGACAGAGAAAAAAAGGCATTAAATGCCTCTGCTTAGTCTACATCCTATTTTTGAGGTGACTGACCTAACCAAGTAATGGACCAATATTATCTCTGGTTCTTTTGCAGCTAGCATATTTAAAAAATAAGTCTTTTTGTTGTTCTTCAAAGTGCTAACCAGTTTGAACTTTAGCTGAGATTTGGCCACACAAACTTACTCCCTACTTGTATTCTTCCTGCGTTACTCTGTATTCTTCAGGCCTGTGCCATCCACTCTTTGTGTGATATTCAGAGCTTTTTGAATCTCTAAATAAGGTCATTTGGATCAGTCTTTGCTAGCTTGTTTGTTTCTTTCTTTCTTTCTTTTTGGGTCCATAGACATATTCACTGACTTTTAATGCTTTGGTAAATCCTCCCATCAACCATTTAATTCTTTCTGTAGCCACAAGTCTTGGTATTTCTGTCCAACAAAGTGTGAATGCTTGTGTGTATAAGAGACAAAACTCTTCAGCCTCTTGTTGGACAGGCTCTCCATTGTCACACCATCTCATCTGCATCACCTTCAGTTTGTAAGAGCAAAGAAATAAAATTTCTTCATGTGACTCCACTTAGCACAGCCTGAGGCTTGCCTTAGGTCAAACCATGATTTTCCATAAGAATTTGAAGAGTGGATATTATGTTAAACATTTTGAAAGTAAATTTAAATTATTCTATTGTTTAGTTTTTCTTGATGTCTTAAACATATGAGGTTTGGAACACAGTAATTTCTCTGTCCAGCAAAGTGAAAATACTCTAAAAAACCTCCTATAGTGCCATCAAGCAACACATCTGTATTTCCAAGATCACATTGTCAACTTGATTTTATGAACTTCAAGCATGTAATCAGGTAACTACTTTCAATCCTGTAAGGTGGGATGTTTAATGGTAATTCTTCACTGATTTAGCTCTTGAATGATTGCTGAAGCTAATCATGTGGAAAATCCAAGGACAAAAGTAATGAAACAGGACAAAATTGGGCAGCTTGAGAATGAAGAGGCTTAGAGGCTGGTTCTCAGTTTATTCCTTTTTATTTTTTGCTTTCCATAAGATATCTTAGAGGACAAAAATAATTGTAATAGTATTCTGAAATGTAGGAATTTTCATTAAGCCAGATGCAAAGGGAGGCACCTACAGTCAGGCCCCCCCTCAGCTAGAATGCATCCAAGATGAATTTGACTTAACGATGTTGGAAATATTAGTATATTCCAGAGACCACTCAGGGTTTTCTGTTAACTGATTGGACAATCAAACAGATCTTAACTTTTGACCAACATAAAATACTCTGCCATACTGAGCTGAATAATTAGATATTGTCATTGCTAGCTCTCCTTTATAAAAATAATGCTGGAAGAATATGTTGAACGGTAGAAAGGGGGTACCTTAGGCCTACAGAAATTTTCTATTTCTTCAATATGTTAACAGTGTCAGGCAGATACCGATAGTACAGCAGAAAGTTTGGTTGATATTTAACCTGGAGATACATCACACTGAATATTTAATGGTTTTTTAAAAATTAATTTCCTTCTCGGACACCAGTTTTGTGGGAGCTTTTTCTCATATTGTAATAATGTACTTCTCATAATAACCTACCAGTGAAAGTTGGGCAACAGAAATGGGATCTTCGAGTTGTCTTCAAAGGCTGCAGAAGCAGTAAGAGAGTTCCAGGTACATGACAACATAGGGTGTGGTAGGCAGGAGTCCTGCCTTTCCTGCTTTCAACCAGTTACCTCCCAATTCTTTGTCAGATGCTTCTAGGAAGGAATCATTATTTGTTTATTCAAACCAACGCCCAGAGGAGGGTGAGGTGTTTTGAGAGGGAGGTTAATTTGTTCTGCTTTGGTGTCACATTGCATGAGTCCAACTTTGGGAGAGTAACGTTGAACTTCTTAAGTAGGTCCCTTAGGAGGAATGAACTAAGGGACTGACTCTAGAACTGACGAAACACTGCAGATGAGTAAAGTCAAGTAGACTAACAGAAGGTAATAATTATCATCAAGGTGACTATTCCTTAAATCCACTAACAAAATATAGCCTGGTGCATGTAGAATTGGAGAATTTTGGGTCTTAACAGCCAAAGTCAGAACATTCATCTGGAGCAGTCAGTGTGTAGGGCATTCACCCCAAAGCAGGCTTCCCCCATATTTAAGACTGTATGCAGCTGTAAGAAAAAGAACTGTGAAAGTATGCAAAAACTATCAAGGGTACTCTGCACTGACAGACTATTACCTCCACAGCAGCCTCAGCAGCAATACCACTGCTCTGCATTGTCCTGTGTCCAAAGTCTGGTGGAACATGAACATGGTGGTGAGAAAGCAGCAGGGCATTTTACTTCCATCTATTTTGACACACTGTCTCAGTGACATCTTCTGAAAGCTATTAACACCCTTCTGGAATTCCTTGTCATGGCCTGGGAGAAGAGAACAGAAAAAGCAATGCAGGAACAGCATTCAGAAACACAGATTATTATTTTCTTGGCTTTGTTTAAAGGGAGGAGATGAGACTGCTGCACTTGCTGTTTCACAGGCTTGTACAAGAACCCAGTTGAATCAGAACTGAAGGCCTACAGAGAAGGTTCAGTTTCCCAATGTGTTTTGAGCAACTTGCCTTTATGCAGTCTACTGCCTTCACAGACATTAAGCATTGCACACAGAGAACATAGAAGCACTTCTAAAGCATTATCGTTCTTTCTTGGTTGCTTTACCTATGTGCAGACATGATTAGCTATTACCACCATTGGCCAGTAAATATCACTTATACAAACCAGATTTTACCTTAAAAATTCATGGAACAATGAACTGCACCTATGGGTCAAACTTAGTATAAGGACCTTAAAGATTGTGGTAGGCATTTTTCTTGGAGTTACAGTGGCTTTGATTTTTATAATGTTGCAAGCAGCACTGAAGTCTGTGTGTAGAATTCTGTGCAACATCCAAGAGTGTGCAGCCACGTCAACAACTTCCAGCTCCAGTGGTTTAATCTTTTTTCCCAATTGTGAACTTCGTAATATTTTGCTACAGAAAGATCCATCACTGCACAATAGTTTTAAATCTACTGACAGTAGTTTATACAGACCCATTAGCAAAGCAAGCCTAAGAAAGTCCACAGGTCTCCCAAGGATTTTGAGTCACTGATTGAAAAACTGTTTCACTGAGCTCTGTTCCCAATGAAGTAATAGAATAGAGTCCTTTACCAGTTGTGAAACTAATAATGTGTGTCAATTTTACAAATAAAATGAACAAGAGAACTCTAGTCAATGCAACAATCTAAACTTAAGACTTCTTTTCCCGGGACAAAAAACTTCCAACCATCTAGTGTTCTCTAGGTTTGTGCCAAAACCCTCACATCAGGCCAAATCTGCATCACATTTACATCAAAAAAACAAATTAAACTTCTAGAATCAGTCAGATCTGACACATAGAAGAAGAATACCAACATCCTATGAATCATGATCATCCTTTGCAGTTCTGACGCATTACAGGAGCTAATGTGAGAGTTGCCTAGTTGTATTTGTAAATCCTTGGACTATGTGCCCTGCTAATAACACAGATGCATCATAACATAAAGCTTGAGTATGAGGATTATTTTTGCTATGAAATTGAATGTTATTTTATTGTGACATCAATTCCAGACATACTACTTTGCTGGAGCCATTTTCATGTTTACAGAGTTGATCCTACACACAAGCATTGGTAGTTTTATTCTGTTGAAAGTCTCAACCTGAGTGATGATTTGAGAAAGTAACATCCATAGCAGAAAGATTAGGTGGAAGATATCTAACACATTAATTATAGAAAATCTGTGGGGAGAAATTTTAGGTGTGACATATTGGTATATAAAGGTTACATGAGGATAATTTCTTATCCTGAAGATGGATAAAAACCTCAGGGGAAAAAGCTGGGTGCATGAGCATAACACAGTCAATACTGAATTAGAGTTCAGGAGACCTTAGTTCTCTTTCCAGGTATTCTGAGGTTCTCGGGAAAATCACTTCAAGCCTGTATATATAATGTAGATATATATGTAGATATATATGTAGATATATCCTGTATATAGCTGTAGAGTGAATTCAACTTGGTCTCTCAGTTAGAAACTTTTAAAGCCTTATTTTTGCTTATCTAAGTGTAGAATTATGAAGTATATTTTTATCATCAGAGGATATCACTACTTCAGCATGACTTGCTTCCAAAATATAACCTGTTTACGTCTATCCACAAAGGGAAGGAGTTTCCATGCTACTGAACGTTCAACCATATTTGTGACCCATAACACCAAGGTCCTTCTTCACATAATCCTCAAGTATCCTCATGAAAGCATCAAGTGTATGCCACCCAAGTGCCAAAAATATTTTTGTGTACAGCAACAGTTTTTTGTTTACAGTTACAGTTTTTATGAGTACAGCTTTCAGTCTTAACTTTAGTTAACTTGCAAGTTAAACTCAAGTAGTAAAACAAGCATGTTTCTATGAAATTTCCTTAGCAACTTGTAAAGAAAAGCAACAGGTATGTTGGCTGACAGTACAGTAGGGTGGTCTCAAAAAACATACACTGTTCAGTTCATTTAACAGAAATTGTTTCAGAGAACTTTTCTTGAGCACATAAGAACATGCTAACCTTACACCTTATGTGTCTTTTTCCAATTCCCCTTCTTTTTAGAGTATGTCAGCAACACTGCATACTCAAATGAATCCTTACCCATTTGAGTCTTAGCCATGAGCAGTCCTGTGCTATGTCCTGCCTCAGCTAAATGAATGGGTGGTGAGGTGAAAAATGCTGTAGCATGTATTTTTGGCTTAGTAATGTGATGAAGCTTTGTGGGTGCCCTAGGCAGAGATTTCTAGAAAGTCTACATTTTTAACATATTCTCTTATGTTCTTTAAACTTTCTGTCATTTGCCAACGTAGAGGTACATCTGTGCCTGTTGTATCTTCAGCTTTACCTTGTGCAGCCTGGGAATGCTGATTACCTGTACAGCCCTATCTTGCTCTCTCAACAGGGTCTCTGCCAACATCCATGCACTGCAGGTAGATAGCACTGGTGGTGAAAAGCAGCTGTTCTACAATGATTTTTACCTTTTGGTTGAACAGGTGCCTTGCACCTGGCTCAACCATTGAACATCTTCTGTCCCTACTGTGAGTCATTGGACTTGATGACCTTGAAGGTCTCTTCCAACCTAAGCAATTCCGTGATTCTACTATTTTGTATTGTGAAAAACAGTTGCTTTGATTTAACTTTTCTTTCTACATTACTAAGTATCAACATTATCATGGCTGTTAGAGCAACTTAAGTTCTTCCTATTATGTATATAAGAATTATTTCTCTGTGAAAAGAATTGGGAAGGTAAGTCATGGGATAAACTTTTGCAAATGAATCTTTCAAACTTTTCTTAGTCACCATTTTTAAAACTAAAATACATGACCAAATGTTAGACCTTTGTAACATATGATAAAAACATTCTTAAACACATGGCTTATAACACTGGAACTCAGTGGCTTTAAACCTTGGTTCAAGTCTTTGGAGAAAATGTACATTTTCTGCTATAAAAACTGCCATTAAAAGTCAGATACATAGCAGCAGGAGTTGAGATTTAGCCCTGCTACGTCTTTCCTTGTTAACAAAATTACCTTTTCCTGCAACCAGTATATATTCACTCCAGTAATAGTCCCAGAAATTAAGCATTCAGAAGTTTGGACAGTGTTGCAAGAAAAAATACAACTCTTTGAAGTGCAACTCAAACAGTCTTGCTCTGTATTCTCAGTATTACATTTAATTATGTTATCACAGACTTTAGTTTCATTATCTTTAGTTTTCACTTCTTTCTTTCTCACATTCAATTGCTTCCTGACTCAACATAATTTTTCTCACCCATGTCTTTCAGTTCCTGTTGTCTTTTAAGCTTTGTTGTTTCAGTCTTTCAGTTGCTTCAGCTTTGTTGTTTTCTTACTGTTAGTCCTGATGAATTACTGATAAACATCTAATTTCCATTTTGTCAATGAAGTGCCAGTTGAAGTCCAATAATATCAGACTTATAGAATAGTTTGGTTTGGAAGAGACCTTAAAGAATACCTGGTCCATCCTCCTGTCATGGGAAGGAACACCTTCCAGTGAACAGGTTGCCAAGAAAAAAAAAAATTATTTCTCCTCTTTTACTTAGCACTCCAGTCAGCTGTTAAATTCCCCATTAAAACTCCAAGACATTAAGAACCATCATGTAAGACCAAAAAACCCTTTTTTCCATCTCTTTTTCCGTAAACTCAGATCCTTTCCAGCTCAGACTCCACAAGTTGAATTTTCCAGAAGCTCCTTCACTTTTCATCTAATAACACCCTTTCCACTCATCTTCTCTCTGTCTCTTTCCCTTACTCAGTCTCTTCCAACCTCCTTAATCTACACCTGACTTCCAGGTTTTTGATTTGTGTTTTATTTGGGTTAGGGTTTTTATGAGGGGAGAGTGGTACTGGGAGGGATGCTTTTTGTTACTGTTTGTTGTTGTTTTGTTTTGTTTTGTTTTGATTGAAGGGCTCAGTAAAAATGAAGAAGAGAGTAGTTTTCTGCTTTTGATCCTGGCACCTGATTCCACATTTGGACTGGTCAAAAGCAAATGTCAGGGTCTGTTCTAACAGTTAATGGCAGAATTAATGGTGCATGTACCTTCTCATTGAACTTGGTTGTAAGGGGATATAGCAAAAACTCTCTGATGATTGTAGCAACATGTTGCATGAGAGAATAGAACTCATTGAGGGGGTTAGGAGTTCAGGGTGGAGAAAGACAGCTGAGCATAGGTAAGGTAATCTTTTCAACAACAGTCAGGTCTATAAGCTTTTTGAGTATATTGCACATACTTGGAAAGCCAGGGAATGCCAGAAGAGAAGCAATACACTATGAGAAGAAAAATTAATGCATATATCCAAACAAAAAAACACAAAGGATTTTTCAGTTTGTTAGTTGCAATTTTTTGCTAGTATCTCCCCTATTTTCTTCCTGTGGTAGAAAAGTTTCTGAGTTACCACAGCTCTTCTACCTCTCCTCTGTTAAACAACGAGAGAAAAACCTTAAACCCTTAAGACTTCCCTTATTTCAGTAGCTGCCACAAAAATCTACTATTTTACTAGATCTCAGGCTACATAAACTTGCCCAAGGTTGTTGCAGGTATACTGTGCTCAATAGGCCAAAATTATGTCAGCGCCATGGCTAATTTCCCTGGGCCACCTCAGATACCCCTTGCATCTTGCTTCCTCCTTTAGTGATGCCAATATTGTTCCAGCTTTCAGTCTTGCTAGTGGAAAAGAACAGATATCTGGTGATCTCATTGTTTTGCAGTTTAGAGTTTTAATAGATTTATAGAAGTAGAAACCATTCTGTGGCTTTAGGATTTGTGGTTTGACCCTGGACAGAACTAAGTTTAAAAGGCTGAAATTATGCCTCTGGGACATTGCTGAGAAGTTTAAACAACTAATTTTCCTAAAACTCACCATTTTTACCACTTGTAAGTTTGCATATTAATTTTCAGATATTTGTCCAAGATGGACTGAGGTGAAGAAAATCTGTATTTTAAGGAAGAGCTATCACAGCTGCTAGGCGTAGAATTGAATTGCAGAAAATGTGGCTCTACTCTGAAGAATTGCTAAAAGGAGCTCATAAGCTCAGTAAACTATTCCTGGAAACATAGCCATTCTAAAGGTGTGAGAAATGCCAAAGCAGCTAAATAGTGTTAGGTTCATGCAGAGGCCAGTTAGATCCAATTTACTGTGTAGGCTAATAGATAGCACACCCTACCTTCCCCTTGAACATTTGCAGTGGAATAATCTCTTCATATTATATTGAAATGAAATTAAGTCTGTTTATTTGTAAAATAGCAGCAATTAAAGAAAAATAAATAATAGAAATTGAAAGAGGAAAGCATGGAAAGTGACAGCATTAATGCAAAGGAGAGTTACAATGCAATTGTGCTATTCTAACAAAAAAAAAAATGGAGTAGTGTAAGATTCTCTTATTGGACTGATTCATAAGGAACACATGACTTGCAAAGCCGTTCAAATTTCTTTTTGTTCAGCTTGAATGGACAGTTTAAACTTTCTGGCTTTGTAAGCCAGTTGTGATGCATTGCTACTCTCTGGAACCATGAAGACTTTCAGGATCCTGAAATTTTTCTATCACATGAAACTGAGTAATGTGAAGGTGTCTATTTTCATATTCAGCAAAATGTCAGGGAACAAACTGCTCATTCCTACTTTTATTGTTCCAGCAGCATAGATGTAAGGTGTTCTACACATTTGTCATGTTAAGGCCTGGAAGATAGGATTGTTCTTAATTATATACTTACCATTGGCATAATGCTTATTTCTAGACTTCAGTATAAAAAAAATCAGGTTAGCTATATTCCTAAGCATGGAATCTGGCCATGTATTCAGGAAAAAATAACTCAAAGAAAAAGAATCACAGTCATCAAAAACAAAACAATATTACCAGAGCTCAACAAGATTTCAACAGGAGTTAAGGTGTATTATTCTCAGGATCCATTAACTCAGTTTCTAGAGAGGGTGCTCTTCAGTTCTTTGTATGTAAATGAACTACTGAGGCACATGCATTAAAAATCCTAGCAGAGTGAAGCCATGGTAATGTGGCTTGACAGACATCCATTAAGCCTGTTTAAATTCTTTTAGGATTGCTTCCCATCATGTAAAGATCGATGTAAAAACTTGTGCACTCCATAATTTAGGTATTGTCCCCTTGCTTCTTGTCAGCTTTCTCCACTACCCCAGGAAACTGCTGATCATTTGCACACTATTTCCTTCTACCACTTAACCCCTCCTCTGGAGTGCCTCTGTGCAGTGCAGCTCAATAAATCTCTAGACTTGTCATTGATCTTCCATCCTCAGAACATTTGATTGCTCCTGGGAGGCCATGGCTCCTAGATAATAGCTGAAAAGTTTGAGAGTCTGTTCTGTTCCATGTTTAACACCCTTAAGAAGAATTCCTGTTTTCTTGGACATCAGCAAGAAGCAGATTTAGAGGTCCAATTTCAAATAAAGCGTTCCTGTGTCCATCCACTGTGGGATGCTTGAGGGGTAGATGGTAGAAGGAAGACTCAAATGGGTCAAAATTCTTTTGACATCACCAGTCAATTTGTACAGCTGCTAAAGGTGTAGTTACTTTCCAGTATCACAAAATTTCTATTGAAGAAAAGTTATTTTTAATTTAAGTACAATAGACCTTTCCCCCTTACATTAAAAATGGAAGTGAATAAAGCTGTTTAATTTTTGAGATAAAATATTGGATGCTTTTATTTGTTAAATCCCCTGGATTTTAGTATTTTGTTTGTTCACTTCGTGAATTCAGAAAACAGTTAGGGTTGAAAAATACCTGAAAGATCCTCTAGTTCCAATCCCACTGCCATAGGCAGGGGCACTTTTCACTAGAACAGGTTGCTCAAAGCCCACCCAACCTGGCCTTGAAGTAGATTTGTTTCAGTATGTAAGCTAAAATAATTGTTTGGATTTACAGGATTTTATACTCTGTAATAACTGCTATTAATAGTGTACTGCTTTACTGCTAAGACAAACCTTATTTCTTTAGAAATTTCAAGAAAATAGCAAAAAGGTTCTGTCTTCTGAACAGCAGTCTTCCTGTTGGAAACGTGTTACTAGCTCTTCAGTCAGTTCTGTATTTTGCAAATAGAGTCTCCCAGGGAAATGATAGCAACTCAAACCCACACCTGACATGAATCTTCTGGGCTCTTCTAGCAGAGATACCACACTAATTATTTGAAGCACAGAGCTTCTCATTGTCCCCAGGCAGACAGTGGAAGAGCGTGAGAGGTCAGGAAGTGCATGCAAAACAGGTCATGATTGCTGTCCTACTTTTTATCTTGGTGTTGAAATACTAATTTTGACATCTTAAAGGTGGTCCTCATGCAACCTCTTCCCTCTTTTTCATTTGCACACCACTTGATGCCAGCTAGTCTTTGCTTATTAGGTTAAGAGGGCAGATGTTTATTCACTACAATAGCAGCTATACCGTCAGGCTCAAGACCTGTAACAAACACATCAAGGCATGTGTTTGGCCTTGCACTGATTAAAAAAACCCGTAAGGTCACAGGATAAATATCAATTAAAGTGGTACTGGGGGCTTTTTCATGATGGGAAGCGAACAGTGTTATCAAAGTTGTCAGGTTTAGAAGACTCATTTAGTACAGACAACCTTGATCCTTTGAAAGGAATAATATGAAAAGAACACATTAAATTATTGCCATGAATTAGTCCTTACCCTCCCACAAGACAGTTATATGAAGTGCTATAAGGAGAGAAAATCGCTCATTATTTTAAGTGTCTTGAATTGCTTTTCATCTCTCCCAGTTCTACCATGAAAATATTTAACATGGAACAAACACAGTGACATCAATAGTCTTTCTGTTGTGAGCTTTTAACAATTAACTTCACTAACACTTATGAGCAGGGATCAAGAGGTAACAAATATAAAATTCCTAGACCGACGGTTTTCCTGACTAGATTGTTAAAGCATACTAAAACTCTAGTTCATTCCCAACTTGGTTATATACAATTTTCAGCTGAATATTTTCAGTTTATACTCTTTTCAAGTATAAACAAACTAATGGTAAACACCAGTGTCCGTTAAAGTCCAGAAAATATCATTATCTGTCAGTGATGCTCTTTGATTTTGTGGGAAGTGGAAATCTATGCCAAGTATGTAAGCATGCAGCACTCCTCCGAGCTCATCAGCCTCATCCCAATGGCTCTGTGCTCCCATCTAACCAGCCAGTTCAACCAGGAAAGTCCGTGGATCTGCTCCAGTAACCCCATCAACCTAATTTTGCATATTCATCTGAACTTCAGACACAATTGATCCCTAGTCCCAATGGCCAGCCCTAAACCATTCTCAGCCATTCCATGTGCCACTTAGTACATAGATCTAACAGTGTTATTTGCTCTGAAGCCAAAGACACACAAAATGTAAATTTAGCATGTGGGATGTTTTCAGCTGCTAAACCATGTGGCGGTGGTTAACGTGGACACCTCCACCTCTGAAAAGGAGAAAGGCCCAAAGGGGCTTAGGACCTTCTGGTGGGGCAAAGTCAGGGATTGAGGCCCCTGATAATGTCGGCCACATAATGGTTTTCTCCCCTTCTCTGTTTAAGGACAAGGTTCCCTCCATTTTGTTGTACCCTTCCCCCTGCTTGTGTACTCCAACGACGGTTATGCTAATTACCTTTCCCTGGTTCTGGAAAGT